>PNEQ01069542.1:0-19444 GCA_003012365.1 Medauroidea extradentata | reverse complement strand
TATTTCATCGTGTTTCGGATGTGCTGGCAGTCACGTCGGCAGCCCTCGAAGGGTTAAGGCGCAGTTGGGACAGGTATCTATGACGTAGTGTCGGCGGTTTTCCCACTATGAGCCACCCGGGCTTTGAGTCATCGGCCAGTCCTCAAGGTGTTATGAAACAGCCGCCGACCACTGGCCTCCAGGAACATGGCACGCAACAGTATTAAAAAAAACATGTACTTAATTGTAATGTTATCATTTGGTGTCATGAAAACACCTTATTAGCGGGTCAACTCGCATGATCGCTAACCTAGCAGTAAACTTTCAAACATGGTTACCAATAACGCCCTTATATGTAAAGTTTATAATGTTGTTTCTGTGCCCTTAACGGATTTCAAACATTATGGAAACATAAATCATATAATGTAGTTCGACATATGTAATACAATTGAAGAAAATATTGACGTTCCTGAAATTCTTAAAAGCCATTATTTTTTTTCACGTTTTAGGGCATCTTACCACTGACTTAACGTCTAATTTAAATCCAAGAATTTGATGAAATATAATAGTTATATTAAGTTTACAATAAAATGTATACTTACTAACATATCTGCATTTTTTCTATGTTGATCGATTGGTACCGAATAAACTTATTACAAAACCAAATTTATTGTAAATTCGATCTATTTGCAGTGATTTGAATTCTATAAACCGTAGTCTACAGGTTGTCTAAAATTGTTCATTTCTACAGTTATTTAGTCACATTAGTGTAATGCTGAGTAAAACTGTGGAAAATTACGTGAATAACATTTTTTGGACGTAACTAACGAATTAAATAACAAAATAATAATTTTTATTTTCAAAATAACATATTAAATGTTGCGGTCTTATGTGTAAAGTATAATAATAATGATAATAGTGTTATTGTATGAGCGATGCACCTTAAGGCAGCGACGACCCTCACCGAGTTGGTCGCATGTTGATCTGGGGCTGGAAGACTGCCGCCGTCCCAGAATTGTGACATGGCACGAGACCCTACAGTGTAGCAACGCCGGAATGAGAGGATGGGGAAGCAGGAGTTCCCCGAGAAAACCCTCTGACCAACGACATCGTCCGGCAGGTTTCCCACTTGCGAAGATCCGGGGGTCACCAGGCGGGAATCGAACCCAGATCGCAGTCGTAAGAGACTAGCGATCTGACACTCAAACATCGCGGGGCCTATGTGTACCCTAGTAGCATTAAACCAAACTGCGTAAAAGTCAGTTGTCACGTGTCTAAATAAATATTATTAACTAAAATTTCTAGATGTAAAAAAAACGACTTTTAACATTTACGATTTATTTGCACACATGCTTAGGAAAGTAGACTTAATATTTATGCTGTTGACGTCTTTTTTTTTTCAGTTTGAATTTCTATTTATATGTAAAAGATAAGTTACTAACAAAACATCAAGTCACAAGACCATATGAACATATGAAAATTCAAGATTGTTATTATATGCCTGACACATGCGAACTGAGCTAACTGTTGAATTTTTTAATGATATTGCTCGATTAATCTTAGGGGATGTAAAATGCTATTTTTAATAAAGTACACAATAACTTAATTGTGTACATTCTGTATACGATGTAAACTGTAAAGAAGATGGTAACTACAATTTTCCACATACCCACACATCATTAAATTATTATTATTTTTAATTCTGGTATACATTAATGCAAAAAAACCTTAAACTAATTTTTAGGGCTATGTCCATGCTTCATTCTGAAGAAAAATATAATCTCAATATGTCAAAGATTTTAAGATTTATCAAGTATTTATTAAAAACACATTTTACGGCTTTTCACCCACATAATTTTCAAACTACGAAATTGTAAAAATTAGGTAGGAATTTTTATAAAATTTATTCTGTAGCAAAAATTACTTCAATATATCTGCTAGTATAAGCGCTATCATGGGTTCACTGAAAATGCATTTCACCCCTACTGACCTTAATTTTTGAGTTTCGAAAAAATCTCTTCTTAGTGGATGCCTAAGACGTAAGAGCAAAACACGCTTAAAATAACATGTCTCTAAATCCTGCGGTTCGGGTTGTGCGTTGATGAGTGTGAGAGTGAGTGAGGTACTTAATTTTTATATATATATATATACTTATTTATATATAGATTAAATATTTTAAAATTTATCTACAATAACTTAAGAAAATATTATCAGATTTTTATGTAAATTTGTGTTTTGGCAAAAGTTAATAATAACTCATATGGTTACATATTTGAACTCGATGTGTAATGTTTTCCTGTTTGATTAATATGTCAAATAAAAAAACCAAAAACACAAAAATCAGTTCACTAAATACAGTATATCGTTCTAAGTCAAATACGTAATACCGTACTGCATATTCTCCAACATCTGTTAAAGGCGTTGTTGCATACAATGATGTTATTTAGAATTATTAGAAATATTATAAAACATATCATGTTAATGGTAATCTTAATGAATGTATGATTATCAGAATTGCAAATGCTTATTTGTATAGAGTACTATTTTAAATATAGCACCAACTTTTGGTGTTGGTTACTGCATCGTAACTCAAGATCAATACAGAAATATTTTTGAGTTGAACGAGTCTTGTGATTAATGGTGTTGACCCTCACTTTATGATATAGGCATATAAAGGCACCAGAAGGAAGTAGACTTTTTAGTTATACTTGAACTTCTTGTTACTCTAGAACTGCAAATGTCACTTACAGATTAGGCCGCCGCGTGTACCAGTATACAAAAATAATTTCATGACGTATGGTGCTACGGAAATTTGTAGTTAGTTACCGTCTTCTTAGAGTTTACATCGTATACAAAATGTATATAAGTAGGTTAATCTGTACTTTATTTAGAAAACTAATTTACTTCCACTAATATTTATCGAGTGATGTTATTAACAAATTTAACAGTTAGCTTAGTTTGCATGTGCCAGACATATAGTAACAATCTTGAATTTCACATGTTAATATAGTCTTGTGACTTGATTTTTTTTAATTACTTATTTTTTACATATAAATTGTAAAATCAAACATGAAACAAAAAAAAAAAAAAAACAAGACGTTAACAGCTAAACTAATAAGCCCACTTTCCTCAACATGTGTGTAAATAAACACTAAAAGTTAAAGTAGTTTACATACGTCCAGGAATATTAGATAATAATATTAATTTAGACTTGTGACAAGCGAAATACTCAAAAGTTAAGTCAGCCTACTAAGTTATATATGCGTAAGCAGTTTGATAAAATTCGGGAAAAATTTTCTGAGGCTGTAAGTTTTCAAAATATGACGAAAGGGTGTACAAAATACTCAAAAGTCCACTTAACTTACTAAGTAGAGTTGACTATACGTGCCAAAATTAATGAATTTCAGAAAATTTTTCCTCAAATACGCCATATTATGCTAAAATTATAAAAATTGCTGTAATTTAAAAATATGAACATATGATTAACGGAACACACGAAAGTAAAATCAGTATGCTAAGTAGTATATGTGTACTAAGTTTAATAAAATTCGAAAAAAAAATATATCTTCGGATATGTCAAATTATTCTAAATATAATAAAATAAAACTTCTGCCATTAAAAAAAATTATTATAAAAGGAATGAAGAACGCAATCAAAAAAGTAAGTCAACATACCAAGTCGCGTATGTATACCAAGTTTATTATGAAATAGGGATTTTTTTTTTCTCAGTTATGAAAACTAAAAAATAAAAGAAAAAAACTTCATTTATGAAAATATACACACAGAATGAACAAAATAGCCAAAGTCCAGTCAGCTTTCTAATTAGTATATGCGAAATGAATTTGATAAATAAAGAAAAATATTTCCTGAGATATGACATATTTTGCCTGAAAATAAACAAATGGCCACCGTTTTAAAAATACGAACATAGAATTAACGAAATACACAAAAGTTAAGTCAACTTACTATGTAGTATATGTATATCAAGATTAATGAACTTTGGCAAAATATTTCCCCAAATATGTCTTCATGGCGTAAATATGAAATAGTTGCCTTTATGAAAATATGAACACAAGATAAACGATAGACACAAAAGTCAAGTCAGCTTTGTATTTATGTGTAACAAGTTTGACGAAATTCCAAAAAATGTTTCCTGTAGATATGACATATTTTGCTAAAATTATAAAAATGGCTACCATTATGAATATATGAACATAGGATTAATGAAATACACAAAAGTCAAGCCAGCTTTGTATGGAGTATATGTGTACCAAATTTGATGAAATTCTGAAAAGATATGTTATACTATGCTAAAAATATAAAAAAAAATTGTTGCTATTGTATGAACAAAATGCATAAAAGTCCATTCATTTTACTATATGCTTTATGTGTGCCGTGTTTGATTAATTCTAAAATATGATTCATTAGATATCTAACTTGATCGGAAATCTTAAATTAGCCGCCATTTTTTAAATATAAAAAAAGGATAAACGAAATTTACAAAAGTCAAGTCAGGTTACTAAGTACTATATGTGTACAAAGCAGTGGCGGATTTAAGCAACTGTCTAAGGGGGGCGGGTAGTATGCCTTAAGGGTGTTCATGTGGTCAACAAAATTAATAATTTGGTTTTTGCGCGACATAGTGTCCGTTTCATAGACGTTACATGTGGCTACGGTTACTTATGACTACATTTCCCCCTTGTAATTTTCTTTAGCTCTTATAGTCTTCCCATAGCAGCATGTCAAAGTCAGAATTAGCAAGTTACGGGAAAATAGGAATAACAAAAACAGAATGACTTACTCGAATGAAATAATTTACACTGAAATTATATATTATGGGTCATATGCTAAAAGATTTAAAACCACACGATAAAATCCTTTTGTCTTTTTTTTTAAATTGACATAAAGACGTAAATTTCCATCGTTTTAGGATTTTTTTAAAAAAAAGTGCAAAGGAATTTCTTTGTGCATTTTTAAATCCTTTAGCATATGGCCCATAAGATCTAGTTTCAGTACAAATTATTTCATTACAGTAAGTCACATGGATTTTGTTATTCTTATGTTCCCGTAACTTGCGAATTCTGACTTTGACATGCCGCTACGGGAAGACTATGATAGCTAAAAAAAAAAGTTGCAAGGGGGAAACGTAGTCACATGTAACACCTATAAAACGGACGTAAAGTCGCGCAAATACAAAATTATTAATTTTGTCCACGTGAACACCCTGAAGAGGTATACGCATACCACGAACCAAAAGCGGGGAATCAGGGGGTCCTCCCCCGAAAAAATTTTGATTTGTAGGTGCAAAACGGTGCTATTTCAGGAGTTTTCAGGCCAAAAATTTGAATATGCTGTTGAATAATGGTAATATTTTTTACGGTACGTTATGCTTTCAAAGGGAAAATCTTTGTGCTGACATAAAAAAATTCTGATGTGCCATTTGGTCACCACCCCAGTTAATAAGAGTAATAGCCTTCAATCATAAGTAATTATCATAAATTACAGATATAATAATAAACATGTCATGCGACGATTCATTCTTCTCGTCATCGTGTCAGGATGCCGATATTCTCTACGTACAGAATTTTATTTAGGAAAAACACAAATGTATGTACTTTGTCTTTGTGGAAAAAGCAGGTGCAAACGTCTGATAACCCTTCCTCCCCCTACCTACCGGTCCAGCTGCCGGACGAGAGGGAAGGAAAGACAGCCAATTGTGTTTAAGAAATACATTTTAGATAGTAACAATAATTACAATATGAACAATTTTAGGAATTAAGAAAAACATGTAGGGTATTTTTAAAAGTGCAGTTGAATGAAATTAAATAATTATGTAATAAATACGGCAATGCCAGGAAGTTACTGTTCTCGAAAGCTGTCTCCTGATTGGCCGAATTGAAGCAAAGCCTGCATGGCAAGCAACAGGGAAGTTGGCGCCAAACTAAAGCATGACTATGTTGTTGACAGATTTTGGGACAGACGTTTTCGAGCCGCGGAAGACGGCGTTGAGACGCAGATAACGGCGGGCCGGGGTGCCGCCGCAGGGCGTCAGTTTAGGTGCCGGACGATGGTAACCTTCGACAAAATTTAACTCCGTATTGCTGAGACTAGCGGGCGTATAATCAAGTGCAAAACCGAAAAACCTTTCAAAATAACGATCATGCCACAGGAGGACACTCATCGAGTGTTTGTTACCTGGTTTAAACTGAACTTACCGACTTCTTATTACTCCACACACTTTACACCACAGAACTTTAGGAAGTCGAAAATTAAGTACAATTTTAGATTCTGCTTCGACGAATCTTTATTTTATTGTGTTAGATTAAAAAAAGTACTCTAATTTTAATAACTAGCAAACTAAGTTGCACAAAACATTTTGGGATCTAGAGAATAGAAATGTTTATTACATATTACAGATGAACTGCATTCTGTGATGCAGTTTTAAAACCACATTGGAAATTATAACCTACCAGACCTCACAAAAATAGACTCGACCTGGCAAATTTGGCAGTTTCTTCCGATCACACCACCCCTTCATTCCGGTGCTGCGGCATACTCATATGTTGCCCATCACAAGCACAAGATATTTAGCTGTTAAGAGCTGATCAGAATCTCTTCACTAATTCAAAAGCTTCATGTCACGAACATACACCCAACGAAAACAGAGAGACTTATTAAAACTAAACAATTTATACTGACATTAAATGTCAAGAGCCAATGGCTATATGCTCAAATTTATGTACACAAGGATAAAAAAATTTAATTTTTTACAAAATTCAGAAAGTCTAGTAAAAATCCTTTACTTTAGATTTCCTTAAATAATATTATGTGTAGTTTCTTGTAACTGTAAGTATACAGCCCGCGACATTTATTTAATTTCAGTGTTAATTATTTAACTTTAGTTATTCATTAAGTTTTCGCTGGGATATGTTCCCGTAACATCGAAATTTTGGCTTTGACATGTAGTTATGGAAAAAACTATGCACGTTCTCTAATATTGTTTTTGAGAGGATAATATTGTCACTAGTAACATAATACTAACTAATAAATTAACGTTAGTTCGTACAAAAACATTTTAGAATTTTTCACACTTGAGCGACCTTAAACGGCTTTCGTGGTATAAAGAACCTTACAAAAACGAACCGGTGTCACAGTATCAGCATCGCCGTCTCTTGTTTCTTCAAATTTCTGCAGTTTACTAAAAATATGTAAACTAGTTGTTTTCTCTATCTTCCTAGTTAGTATTCAACATTAAAACATAACGTAAAACACTTCACAACAAATATAGTTGAAACCATCACTTATTCTTTGCACACTAGAGACTGGGAGTATGTGAAGATATGTAATGAAGTCATAGTTCGTACTCCGCCACCCCCCTCCCCCGCCAAGGATAGGGGCCGTTATTTATGACTGTCGTGCTCCGACCACACTCTTGACCTGACACGCTCGCCCTCCTGCTGAGGAACGTTCTATAGAGACATCACACAAGAGAAAAAAAACAGGAAATAAACCCTCCCTCCAGCACAGCACACAGCGCTTCTTGAGCAAGAACAATCCTCGCTTACGTAAAACAGAACTGGAAAGAGTGAAAAAAAGGAAGGGGGGGGGGGAATTTGTTTAACAAATTGGTTTGCAGTTGTGTTTGCATAAAAAGTACATATTATAAGAGTGTTTGTATTAAGGCATTTGAGAGTCCATGTGTATGGTTGAATTATTGACAAATATTTATTTGTATAAATGTAATGTTTCTTCTGTATATATTTTAACAATTTACTACACTAAAAACACTCAACAGGTTCTTAGGAGGGGGGGGGTCACCCCCTCCGCCCCCCCTTAAATCCGCCATTGGTACAAAGTTTAATGAAATTCGGTCCATTGGTTCAATAGTAATAGCGACACACATACACACAGACAGAAAGTTGGTCTAATAATCCTACTTTTCGCTTTGAAAAGTATGCTGAAAATACTGTCGTAGTTATATTTACGGTGTTTTTTAACATGTGTATTTTTCCATGGTAAAGACGTAGTCATCTGCACACACAACATTTTTTTTTTACAGAACTTCTATGTGTGCCGTAATTTTGCTTAGAATCTTATTTTGATTTCATGTACACAAACAAAGCTCTGTAATCATCCATTGGTATGAAAACACGACTTCCTTCATCCAGAAAAACATGTAAACAGCATGTCTTAAAGTCAGGTGTTTCCATTTTGAAAAATAAAAAAAGTTTGCAACGTCATGCTCCCTCTGCTGTATAGGCTACCACATCTACGGTTTGTACCCTTTTGAAATCATAGTAGTTCACCACCCACATAAAAACCAACGTATTGTCCAGCCCATAGGATACAGATATGCTTGCAATTTCCTTGCGGGCATGCCAAAATACAACAATCCATAATAATATTACTATTCTTCCGAATGTGTAATGACGCTGTCTTACAAAAAATTATACGGCGCAAAAGTAAAAAAATTACTCAACTATTCTAGTTTTAAATTAATTGGTGGAATATAGTGGATGGTTTCTGAGAGGTAGATTACATATCTTCCTGGAATTTAGGATCTCTGGGGTTATATACTCGTTATAAAAAGTTTATAGATTACTCAACAATATCTGCAAAATGTATTCATATCTTTCGGTGTTTTTTGTTTACTTAAATGTGTATTTATAAGTTTAATGTTCAATTTCACTATCCCACATACATTCTACACAAAACAGGATAGCCAAGTGTATTCAAACAAATAATTTTATACTCAGTGAGGATTGAATAAAACGGAATATGTGTTTTATAAGTGACTAGCTGGTCGGCAGAGACTTTGCCCGTGTGAAATTATGTAATGTAAACAGTAACTCTGGATAAAATATGTGATGAAGGCATTTAACTGCTAGCGTACTCAATAACAGTAAACTATAAATTGTCTTAGCTCAATGTAAAGAGCGTGCACAATATGCTCGTATGATGTCATATTAATTCCCATAGCAAAGTCTTGCACGGGATACGAACCCTTAACCCCACCCCTCCCACTCAACAAACTTTATACAATACCTGAGTGAATGCTTAAAGGTAGGCCGTGATAATTCTTTCGTATGTACAGGCAACAGTCCAAAGAGGTTTTATTTATGTGTTGGTTGGCAAAAAGAAACGACTGTTGAATTATTTCTCCGTGATCATTTTCTTTTTTTCGAGACTGTAACATTTTACTGCTTTTCACATCCTTAATTATCGAATTTCATAAAATCCTGAATTTGATTTGTAGATATTTACATCAGCTTCATTCTTATCAAAAAATCATCTCTATATCTCAACGTGTATAAGCGGTACTGATTATTATTTGACAACACATTTTTTTTAAACAGCTTTCAAGGACGAATTTCGAAAAATCCTGAAATTACTTTTTTATATTTACGTAAGATTTATTTTAAAGCAAAAACCATTTCTATATTTCCACTGGATTAGGAGATAAGTGGGATTAATTAAAAACTCGTATTATTTTTTTAAAGAGCTTTCAAGGATGAATTTCGAAAAATTCTCAAAAAAAAATACTTTTAAGATATTTACTTGAGCATAATTTTAAAGAAAAAATCACCTCACTATCTTAAATGGCTTAGGAGAAATTACGGGTTAATGAAAAACATATTTTAAGGCTTTTAACCCCCTTAATTTTCGAATTTCGCAAAATCGAAAAATTCGCCAATATGCATTTCACCCCTTTTCACCCACTTAATTACCGAATGTCGAAAAATCCATTCTTAGTGGGTGCCTACGGGCCAAGAGGAAGCTTCCCTAAAAATTTTATTGTTCTATGTCCAACGGTTTGGGCTGCGCGTTGAGAGTGAGCGAGTGAGTGTGTCAGGACACTTCATTTTATAGTATTTAGATAACTACAAGGAAGCAGTGAGTAGCTGACTGATTACACATGACTGTGTCTAAGAATTGGGGGGGGGGGGCAAGATTATGAAGAGTATGTATACAAAGGCCTTGGTCGTTCTTAGATCAAGAAGGTGGTTTGAAACCAGAATAAATCGCACGCTGCCCTAGACACTGTGGAAGTGCTGCCCCGCGGTGACTTCATGCGCTCTCTCCGGAGTACCGTTACTCGAAAAAAATTAGAGGGCCCAAACTCCTACTCTACTGGTCTTCCTTTGAAAAGTAGGTTCTGTACGTAACAGAAACAGCGTATATTCTGCTATTTACGTTTTGGTTGTATTTTTCTGTTTATCATCAAACTGGAATAGCGTGACGAAATGTCGAACAAATTCTGTTAAGTTTTTGTCGCTTGTGACGTACGGTAGTGTTTAAATGTCAGTACCTGTACTTATGAATTTATTTGTAAGAGAACGCCACAAATTGAGTAAACTAGCATATATTCATGCGGGAAGTTGTTTTGAGTTCAACACCAAGCAAAGTGGCGCATCGGTGAAATTTTGAACGTGCATTCAAGGTGACACAGGTGCAAAACCTGGTCTGACAATCCTTGCCGCTCCCTTGTCTTGTGCTGAGTTCCTGGATTTAATGTTTTAATCTCTAATGACGCCCCATTTGTTGTTTAGATCTGTCATATAATTTCATAGAGTGCAGGCACGTTCACTTAGCGGAATACGGCCTGCACATGGTACTTGGAAAAATGCGCTGCCTGCGCATATTCATTCATTTCTCGAGGGACGATTCAGTTCTCAGGGTTTTGGGAAAATACTGAACGACGCAATATTCGTTTAAACTCATAGCAGGTAGTCACTGCGGGTAGTTTCGAGACATGCTACTATCTAGCGAAAGCAGCACATCCTAGAACAAATTTACGATTATTTTTGGAGTTCAAGCTTCCTTAGAAACAATTTAAGTTAAATTGTTGAAACCAACTGTATGTTAAAATAATTTATGGTGTCTAGGATTGACACCCTTCATTTTTTTAAGGGTAAAACATTAAATCAAAAGAAAAAATTATAACTTTTTATTTCAAATACAATTTCCGATGAAATAATAACATAATGAGGTATAAACTGCCTAATTATATTAACACTTATAACAATTTTACACAAGGTTTACTTTCTTTGCTAACTAAAATTAGTTGCTAAATTTCAATTAGGAAATAAAAATCGAAATCGACAAATTTAAAAACTAGTTTCAAACATTTTGCTAAAAATTTATATACTGTTGCTTTAGTACGCAAGTTACAGTATTCAAGATTTAATCCAATGTTTTCATCTTTCATTTGAAACTTGAATTATTAAAATCACACAGTTACGTCTAACATTATAAATTTAAGTGATGTTTTCGTGTACGGGTGGTTGCGGAGTGTCCGGGATTCCAGCGAGGACATTACAGTTTTAGTAACATTTTGAAAACGAAACGTTTTTTCACTAAATTTTTGGTTACCCCATTCTGCCTCCTTTGGGTACACCATTCTATCTCATGCCCTGTTTTGCACCCCTACCCAATTTATAGATTTTTTGGTTAGAAATCTTTGCGGGCGTATGCACAACTAGCCAAATTTTCCACGCAAAAGAACGAATTGTGTAGGTACGCATAAATTACAAACAAAATTCATACATTTATGCGTGTGGTTGTATATATATATATATATATATATATATATATATATATATATATATATATATATATATATATATATACATATATATGATGAGTATGAAAAACGCCGACAAACGCTGGCAGGTGATTCCTTAGGAAAATATAAGACGAAAAGGTAAGAACCACTTTTTCCAAAATTGATTATTAAGGGAGCTGTGAGCTCTCAGTAGTAGGATTTTTAAATGATTTAAATAAAATATTATAGAAACTAATTACGATTACGCGACAAATATGCGAATAGCGTTATGTATAATGGAGATATTTCACCTCGGGAAATGTGGTTGGAAAGACCAACCCCCTTCATTGTGGAAATGGGGGTTGCCACCCTGCGTTGGCATGAAACTTATTAACGAACATTTGCAAGATATTTATTTCATGTATTTATTAAGCAGCACGCTAAAATAAACAAAAAATGTTGTCTTCTCTGAACACCCTCATGTGAACCGTCTGCGAGAAATCCGGGGTGACATTATTCAAAACAGAAAGTGCGTGGCGTGACAGGTAGGCAATCCACTACACACTGGACGTGTAACTATGATGAAAGACGGACACGGCATTACTATTATTTGCCAACGTACACGAGTCTTAACTCGTTAAAATTACAGTGGGCGCTATCTGTGTAACAACATGAAGTTACGGGGGTAGTTTCTCAAATTACTCATATTGTATCATGTACCCGTTTTATTTAATTAATTAAATGTAAAACGTCCACATTGGTTTGAAAATCACAAACAAACCCCACCCTCATACTCCTTATTAAAAATTAAAACAAATCATACATGCAACATATGGTATACGAGGTTTCGTAAGGTGGTGGATCACCTATGTCACGAAAATCATATTACCAGACGAGCAGTTTGAAGAGTGTGGTTCACTAGTGAATTCAGCTGTGTAATATTAAAAAATGTGGGGTTTTAACACAACACAGACTTTGTGTTTTATGTCACTAAACAGTACTTAAAACTGTGGTAATGTTTATGGTAAAAAGTGCATTTTGTGAAATGGTAGACATAGTGTCTTATGCCTCAGAGGTGTGTGTGTTTATATATATATATATATATATATATATATATATATATATATATATATATATCACTAACTGACTGACATATCAAACTGCAGCCCAAACCACTGAACCTAGAATCGTGTATTATTGTGGGGGTTCCCCTCAGGTCGTAAGCCAGCACCAAGAAGGGATTATTCTAAATTCAACCTCTAAATGAGTGGAAAGGGGTGAAATGTATTTCCGAAGAAACGTCGATAGAGCTCGAACCCGACGGCCTATCAGCGTGATGTTTACTTTATTAGGACACACGTAAAAATGCATATTAGCCAAATTCAAGATTCTCCGAAATTCGACATTTAAGAGCTGAAAAGACCTTAAATGTGTTTCCAAGTATATATCGATATAATCAATCAAACATTTCGAGATAGAAAGTTGGTTTTCACTTCAAAAGTTTTCTTACGCAAATACCCAAAAAGAAGTTTTACGATTTTTTGACATTCGACCACCAAGCAGTAGTTAGGGGCAAAATTAGTTTTATATGAATCGTCTTATCACTGGAACTCAATTGGTTATCGTCGTGATTTTTACTTCAATTGGTTACGTATGCATATTACTATGACATGACTCCAAGATGTTTCGAAATTTGATAACTAAGTGGGTGAAAATACGTGAAATGTGTTTGCGACTATTCCTCTGTACCTATTGAACCAATCGAGATATCGAAGAGCTCTTTGCTTTAAATTGATTCTTTTGTAAATATATAAAATACCAATTAAATATAATTTTCGAACTCGAGCCCAAAGTGGTAAAAAAAAGGTGAAATGCGTTTTTAATTCACAATCTATATGTATCGGCCACATTGATATTTTATATAGCAATGTGATTTTTGTTTAAGATTGATGTTTACTGAAATACCTGAAAAGTAATTTCACGAATTTTCGAAATTCCCCAACTAAAGAGGTTAAATGGGGTGAAAAGTTATGAAATGTTTTTTTTTTTTTTTTTTTTTTTTTTTTTTTTTTTTTTTTTTTTTTTTTTTTTTTTTTTTTTTTTTTTTTTTTTTTTTTTTTTTTTTTTTTTTTTTTTTTTTAAATAATCGTCGATATGTCTTGAACCCTGGGGGCTATTGTCGTGTTTTTCACGTCCAGGTGACAACCGTAAAGAGTCTAAAATGTGATAATAGGGTTTTCAAAAATTCAGTCTCTTAAGAGGGGAAAAGACCCCGGCATGTGTTTTACATAAATCTTCGATATGTATCGAACCCATCGAGATATTCAGTTAATTTTTGCTTCAGGCTGATGATTATGTAAATGGCAGCAAAGAGGATTTAATATTA
The DNA here is from genome assembly GCA_003012365.1 of Medauroidea extradentata. Lineage (NCBI taxonomy): Eukaryota > Metazoa > Arthropoda > Insecta > Phasmatodea > Phasmatidae > Medauroidea > Medauroidea extradentata. The sequence goes on along the minus strand of PNEQ01069542.1, from coordinate 5,534 downwards.
TTTTTATCACCCGATTATACTTATCCAACCAGTAGAGATATTGAGGTAGTGTTCGCGTCAGAATGATGCTTACGTAAGTACCTAAAAAGTAATGCAATTATTTTATTTTATATAAAATAATTTAAGAAGAAAACTTGATTTGTGGACTTTCAAGGCAGACGATCCAAAATACAAGTACGACCAGTGAGAAATAAATTATACAGGAGTTCATTGACCAGTTCTATCGAGACGTGGAATTGTACAACCTCTATTAGCCCAGGAAATTAATATATTATTTTTAAAAATAGTTTTAATGAATAATTTTGACGTTATGTGGTGCAGTTGTTTGTAGCTCCGATCTATTGTTCGGAAGGTTCTGTGGTCAAATCCCTTTAAAGGCTGTGCAAATGTACAAGTCAGAGCCTGAGACACAAAAACTGCAAGGAAGATGAAATTAGTGCAATTTGGATGAAGTTTAAAAGTAATGAAAATGGACTGTGCTTTCACTATCTACTGAAGTTCCTCGACAACATCAGCCTGCATATACCATCTCACTAGCTTCAAGGATGGGGCTCCAAATACGTCTATATTTCAGCGAAACTTTATTTCGCCGAAACTCCTTAATGTCACTTAACTTCAAGTGAAGGTTTTGAGAAACAAATATGTTATTGAGGGCACCATCACCAACGGTTGTGATAGAGGGAAATCAGTCTTAGTACCATGTAAACTAAGTATTTAATTCGATTACCCTCTTCCATTTAATTAACAGTCTGTAATTATCTCACAACTTCAACTTTGCCAAGTCAATAATGAGACCCAGGAAAAGTCGCTGTAGTGGCAGGGGCAAACTTAAGACTACTTTTCGCGTGGACAGCTACAGCTACTTATCCTGCTGCGGTGTTAGCTAAACTAGCATAATTGCCATTCTAACGCTTGATGACTGAGCTACCTAACTGGTGTAAGTACATATATGTATCTACTCTGAGTAATACACGCGAGCAAAGCCGAGGGCAGACAGCTAGTTTATAAATACACACACAGGTGAGAATGATGATGCTGTTCGTAATTAGCGGGTTTCAGCCTTCAGAGCGGGAGAATAACAGGTTTTCTTTTTTTGGGTACGTGGACATCCGTTACGTGACCATTTGTGTAATTAATGTTTGGAGAGGGTTTTAATGATCCCACCCCAGTCATAAACATCATTCTTGCAAGGACGACGCAGTAATTTCATGCCTGACTTTTAAAGAACATATTCTGGCTAGTTCTGTTTTCGACTGCCCAGGAGTGTACCAGCCATTGTGTGTGAGTGGGCGAATTACTATAAAAATAAACCGTCTACTCTTTTACAGTATGATTTGATTCTTTGAGTATGACCATTTACATTTTCCCCTACAAATAAACACCAATGTCATTTTGAAATGTAAATTTGGGAAAAAGTAGGGGGGCGAGAGACATAATTTGCCCACCCCCTTTCCAGATTTACTTAAGTGGGTAGCCTCCCCATTGCTCTCCTGTTCGCACAGTCCTTTGACTGCCTGATTTTCTGATTTATTTCTAAATATATAGTAATACAGATGACACGACTTTTAGTGTGATTAGGGGGCAAGACATTTAGTGGACTTAGTAAGAAACTGAATTTAGTGTAAAAACTGGGCGAATTTAAGCTGTGGACAGTGGAAAATTCAAATTTATGCAGGGGAACCATAAGAATGAAACCTGACGCGCAATGGAATCGAACCTGGGAGTCAAGACTGCAAGCACTACTGGTCATTCGGTTCGTCAAATGGAATAAGTATATAGTTGGCTAGTTATTTGGTGTGTCAGATTTAAAATAACAATTTTTTTTAACAAGTAGTACATATTGTGGTACCGTAGCTAGACTAAAGGCCATTCACGATAAAGTGAGCACTGCATAAAGTTTTCTCTCAGCCGGTTTTCAGCCATATTTACTATTTTCAGTATGTAAAACTTCCATGTAACTAAAAACTAGTGTAAATCTTTGAACACTCTCAAAAGTTAACATCTATTGGTCCAATAAAACACATTTTTTATTAATTAGAAATTCTGCTGAGTGCTAAGTTTACAATGAACAGCCTATTACACAGTAACAAATGAACTGACTGGAGGATGTAGCATGTAGGTGACTTGCGTCTAGGGAGCACGAAAGTGGTTCTATGTTCGGCAATGATCGGGGAATTTCGCCAGTATTCGAGCTGCCACCCCTCACATGTCACTTCCTGCTCAGACCTCTCCATCTCCTTTCCTCGACCTCTGCGACAGTTAGTTTAGGTTAGTTGCAAAATACTGTTCGCGTAATAATCGAAGGACGGTTTTACCACGTTATGAAATTACAATAATTATTGTATTATCCTAACCCAACAAACCCGTTCTGCTATTAAGCGAACAGCATTTCTTTGGCATTTAAACTAACCTAAACTAATCGAAACCAGTCTAAACTATCTGTCACAGAGGACAGGAAAAGGTGGGCAGGAATCTGTACAAAACAGGGCGCGTAAGCAATGGCGGCTCGAATCCTACCGAAGTTTCCCGATCAGTGCCGAACAAAGAACCGAACCACTGTTATGCTTCCGAGACGCAAGTGTGTGAGTGAGGCACAGGCCGTGCTATCGGACAGAGACAATCTGGCATCGCGATGATAGCCAGGAGTGACGATGATAACAATCAGTTCTGGTTGTGGGCATTAACATACTCTTACCCGAATTATGAACTATAAACAAATACCCATCGTATCATTGCACCACGCCAGCAGCTGATTGGCTCAATTCTTTCCGTACGCCGACGCATTGTTTCCAACAAACAAATCTGCGCACATTGAATATCACGGTAGAAAACAAGGTCTGTTTCGTATCAGTACCTGCATTGCGTTGAAATTATGTTTGTCGTACTTATTTCCGTATAGATGTGCCGGGATATTTTCATTAAAAGAGACATCCTAAATTTCAAGTTATGTAACGCTACCAAAATATATTATACAGAATTAGTAGTACATTATACAGTCTATTCTATTATTGCATCAACTTACATAATGTCAACAAATGCGGAATGGATTGCACAACATCTCACAACTCCCTACACATATTCTGAAGTATTCGTCTTGGTAGCTCCTATATCTGTATTTACGTAGCGTGTGCGATATGATGGTTGTTATGATTAAAACACAATTCTGCTGTCGATTTTTTCTAATCTTCCTAGTAATTCTATCTTATGCTCATGCTTTTCATCTTTCTATAATTATCTGCTTACCTCTCGAAAGAACCATTCGGCAGAAGCGGGAAACAGTGTAAGTTCTATTTTCTGTTATCAAATGCAGTAAATCGTAAATATAACTGGAAACTATCTAACAAAAAATAATTTTCCTGTCCATTCCGTTTACGACCTCGTTGTTGACGTCATATAAAACCAATTCATGCTGATCTCGCCTAAGGAAGAAAAATCACGTAATGAGAATAGAACTTACAATGTTTCCTGCTCCTGCCGAATGGTTCTTTCGGGGTGTAAGCAGATAATTACAAAAATGTGAAAAACATAAGCATAAGATAGAAATACTAGGGAGAGTAGAAACAATCGACAGCTGAACTGCGTTTTAATCTTAACCACGGTCCTATCACACACGCTATGTAAATACAGATATTGAAGGCTATCAAGACGAGTAGGTACTTCAGAATTTGTGTAGGTATTTGTGAGATATGTTGTGCAATCAGTTACGCATTTGTTGATACCATGTATTTGACAGAATAATAGACTAGAATGTTTAAAATTAGAAACGATACTTGAGTACAATGAATATATTAATACAGTCAACTTTGTCATCCATCACATAAACACTTCGTTCACTGTGCTATACCGAGTTGAGCAATATATTTTGATAATAAAACTGGTTGAATATCCACATTTTGAACCTTAAAAAACAATTTTTTCCGTGGCAGGACCCCAAGTTCCCCCCTTTTCCTTTTTGGGGGATTGCATTCCTTTATCAAATTTATATGTTGGAACTCATCCCCCTTCACCAACTGACTGAATCCTACATGATGTTCCAAAATTTGTGGTAGACAATCGAATGGGTACTTTATAACTCCAAGACAAGCATTTATCGTTAGAGTAATAACTAAAGAAATTATAACTCTCTTATTTTTGCTATTTTTAATCATAATGCCTTAATTAACGAACAAAAACTTAACAACTCGGATAGAAGTTACAACACTGCGTACGTTTATGTCTTTCTAAAATACTACATATGTGCGAATACGAATCATAAGAAATTGTGTACACATAAAGGATATTTAAAGTACTTACGGACAAAGTAAAAAGAAAATTGAAGGTGATCGGATTCTAAACATTAGCACCTAAGACATAAGTTGAATCGCAGCCCTGAAATCATGCACTCCACCAGTTTGTATTGGTTTTCTATCACTTTAGTTAGTATATGATACCTTGCACTTTTCACACTTCAATTAATTTATTTTAAATTAGCAGTGCTGGTTATCGATAACGAAACACTCTTAGTTTGTTATTTAAAAAAAGTATTTCGTATTTTTCTCTGCGAATGTAATAACCAACCGAATGTTATTATTGGACACTATGTAGGCCGTCATATTTTACATCTTAAACATTATAAAATGAACCTCTCAGTAACGTGTTACAAACATAAACAATTTACTGATTACAAGTCCTCTGACAAAATACTATTTCGTATAAAATATTGAAGGTTTCGTCTTAAGGGCACGCTCTACAGAAATTTCCATCATCATATTTAAAATTTTTTATTGATACCAGATATTCTTCTTGTTTTAGACATAAATTGTGACTTAATTTGTCTCTAGTTATTATTATTAATAATAATTTCTTCATAGTATTTGTGTAATGACTCGTAAATATAAAAACTTCCATGTTACGGTGTTAAGTACGACTCTAAAAACAACTAACATAACAAACTGAAAAAATTCACAGTAAATAATGATGTAGGCTACAAGGTCGTTTATATAAAACCACAAATAAAATATTTTTGAATTAAAAAAAACTGTCGAATGGTTAATATTGTTATTTTAATACAAAAATATTTTATTTCTTGTTTTAATATAGGAGAATTTGTAGCCTGCAACATCGTTATTCACTACGAATTTTTAAGTTTGTTATGTACGTTGGTTTTAAAGTCGTACTTAAAACAGTAACGTGCAAATTTTAACATTTATGAGCCATTACACAAGACCTACGAGAGATAAATAGAATTTATTAAGAGCAAAATTCAGACACAATGTATGTCTGAAATAACAAAGAAATAAATCTGGTACAAATATAAAAATTAAAATATGACTATGAAAATTGCTGTAGACTACATGCATTGATACAAGATCAGCTGTAGGTACCACTGATTTTCGCGAAAAGAATTTTGCCCCAGTTTGTTTCAGTGTCTTACGTGCACATTTGCAATTCTGCTTCATGGTTATTGGCAGCGTGTCTATGTGAAAGAGTCGTATCCCATTTGACTGAGCCAATTACAGTAACGTTCCTGCAACACCACACGTCTGTGTTTTGCC
>PNEQ01069541.1:0-19447 GCA_003012365.1 Medauroidea extradentata | reverse complement strand
ATTCTGTGCTTTTATACTAGCCCAGACAGTCGGTTATTCCCCGCATTACAGGGGTCTAAAAATAGATATTTCATCATGTTTCGGACGTTCTGACTGTCACGTCGGCCGCCCTCGAAGGGTTAAGACGCAGTTGGGACAGGTATCTATGACGTAGGTTAGGCGGGTTTCCCACTATGAGCCACCCGGGCTTTGAGTCATCAGCCAGCCCTCAAGGTGTTACGAAACAACCGCCGACCACTGGCCTCCAGGAACATGGCACGCAACAATACATTACAACGATTTTCTTAATATTATGTGCGCACAATAACACTTTAAAACTGAGGTGATGAGAATTTTCATAAGTACTCTAAGTTATGATATTAAGTAAAATATTGCACGACAAATCAGTTCGGCTTCAAGTAAATGGTACTTCAAGAAAACTCTGCCACAACACACGGTAATAATTGTACAGTTTTATAGGCAACACTGCTTTGCTACTTTCTTATATCAACACTTTTCTCCTGTTTTCACGTAAGGTTGTTTCTGCAGCAGTATTGAGTTCCTTGATTCTGATAAATGTTCGGAATACAACAAAATATTGGTTGTATGACACTTAGTTCCAAACGTTATGTATGACTGCGTCTGTCACTTTCCTAAATATTTTTTGTCCTTACAAATGTATTGAAAACATCTAACCATTCATTAAAAGTTTTCATGAGATTTGTTGCAAGTGTAGCACTTCCAGTTATTATTATTTCTATTATTTATTTAAGAAGAGCAAAATGTAGGAACATATTAGAAAAAAGCTGCGCTGCTGGTTTCATTTTTGTGTTGCACAGCCAACAGCAACCAAAGAGCGTTGAGTAAGTCCAGGAGCTATTTTAAATTCAAGCTTTGATTTATTAACTAACTGCTGCTCATACTTATCGTTGATATAATTTCCTTCCACAGAAACATCTTTGTCCAAAAATGTGATTTCTTGCAAGTTTTATTAAATGAGGAATATCAGCTAACACATCATTTAGTGTGCTGCGTTTTTAAAACGTAGTGTAAAATAATTTATCTTCTATTAATTTTTGTAATATTTAAAACGGAAAATGCGGGGTATATGCAATAGAGTACATAGCAAAGCTGACGTTGGTAAAACTCGCACAACAGTTCATGTCATTATTTACAGTGAAATGAAATTGTAAACGTCAGGTAAACAATTCATGCACTTTTTTTTTTAATCTTACAAGTATTTTCAAAGGAGAAATTAAGTTATATTTTTTAAGTTCATTTTTAAAAAAACGTGGTTTATTAAAAAGATTTTAATCAAATAATTATTTTCCACTTCTTTACTCTTGTATTTTCAAAATTGTGCAGTCGACTTTAAAGAAGCAAAAATTTTACCGAAAAGACAAAAGCGAGTTAGTATGACATTGTCATCCAGTTTTGAGTTATGTTTAAAGTTTCAAGCCTCTGGTTCATCAAGAAGTCAGTTTGAGGTTTATTTTTAAAACATTATTGAAATAATTATTATTTGACAATTTTTCTTCAATTGCATTGTCATCCAGTGCTGAGCTATATTTCAAGTTTCAAATATATAGCTCACAGAAGAGTTAGTTAAAAATCGATTGCAAAATTTCTACTGAACAGACAGACAAGAAAGCAAGTTAATAAAAACGCTGTAAAATGTTCTTACTATTGTCATATGGATTTTCAAATGCCGTCTTCTAAGGAGCTTTGCCTATTTTCTTCCAAACTGCCCTACCTCCTCTCCCACGTCACTAACAATTCCTACGACTTAGAAACTGCTTTTGTCTACTCTTACTATTAGTACTTAGTTTAAAATATCTTTTGTCATGGACTCGTCGAAATCATATTATATATGCCGTTCACATCCTGAGAATGCTATGGACGTGACAATCTGTTCATAGCTGTATGGACCCAACAACCTCTGTATTGTTACGGTTGAAAGAAATTTAATTATTAATTTTGATCTCCTCTAATACACTTTAATATATATTTAAAATTTGGCTATATCTGTGGTTTTTCTACTATTACCACCACCACCACTGCCACAGAAACCACAATCACTACTATATTATTATTATTATTATTATTATAATAACAGTCGTAGATTGAACAAAGTATTTTAATTGATTCACGGGACAGGAGCATAGACGTACTCAGGAATTTGTTCATTTGCGCTAGGTAATACCAGCAAACTGCGTAACCAGGATTTTTTTTGGGTGGGGGGGGGGTCATTCACCCATCCTTTCGCTGAAGTGGAGTGTCCATGGTCTTGCCTCGGAATATATCAACGTGCCAATGTTGATGAAGTAGTTCCAGATGGAACACTTGCCTGTCTTACGTGCAACGACAGAAACAATGTTACAGGTTTGAAATAAAATCATGATTTACTTATAAATTACAAGGACAGCTACACATCACAAACAGAAAATTTGTTCTTTTCGCCATTTTAACATCGAAAGTTGTAAGCGTATAAAGAGACGATCAATTTTGGAAAGTTAAAGTGGAGAAACAGTTGACCAGGTTCTATTTAGATTGCATGGCTCTAGAAACTGTAGATCCTCGCTATACCAGAAACAAGGAAATCAGAAATCCATAGTATATTAGGCCTAATCCAAACAAAAAGTAAGGAACAGTGTCTGTCTCAAAGAAATCAAAGGATATAATAAAATTAGTTTTACGTGTTTTTTGTAGTTTCGTACTTTCGCTGTACTTACCCTACATGCATACAAGATGTATCTGAAACAAGTACACGAGTGAGATGATGTACAGTCTTTCTTATTTATGCATATAAATAAGAACATGTCGTCATACTGTGTAGAATGTTTGGTAGGTTTTAATAAATAACATCCATTGTAATGCACGTGAATACTATTACAACAAGACACTTATAGTATTTTTATGAAATTTGGTACTTGTGTCTCAATGTAGTCTTCTTGTTACTATAATAAATTACTAATAACTTTGTTCATTGAAAAAATTTGCTAACAATCTACTTGTATAAATTTGTATTGACGTGAGCGGGAGTCGTGATTAGGTGTTGTTTGCCCAGTGTGCCAGCCCGTTAAGAGAGAACAGGCACTCATGAGAGCAGAGACTCTAGGTTTCAGGGCCCCGTGGCCGACGGTCATGGCGTTGCAAAAATACTCCCCACTCTACGTCGCTAAATTACTTACGCAGGGTAATCTTATGGCGTTCCCCACGCCCGTAGCACTAAGGTAGAAAAGTACACACATAAAACACACTGTAGGTATAGCACTGGAAGGCGTGTTGAAGAGTCCCGTTCCCTGATGGCCGTGAAGCGGCAAGCAATAAATACGAACCTGTAGTTGGAAACGTATTTATTAGAAAAGCACCATGCTCCAATAATGCACACACTGGTGGCGCAATACGCAGATCCAGCCCTAAGCCCGGCCGGTGGGCGATGCTATAAAGTGAAAATTCACCCTGCGGGCGAAAAATAGAATTTAAGTCACGCCCCTGGGCGACGAGTTGCAGGGGTGAACGGTACGCTTCTGGGCCAGCAAAGTTAAATAAAATGTTCCAGATGAAAATATGACTATTGATACACTAGTGATTAACACAAAGTCTTGAAGGGCCCGGAGTGACGAGCACGTCGACCGTCCCGGTCCGCCGCGTAATGCCAACTGGCGAGTCCTTCCCGCGTGCATGACGTGCCGCCAAAGCGTGGGAAGCACTTGCCGAAAAACACAAAATCACTAAATTAAACAAGGGCAAAGGCCCAAAACACTCACAATAACACAGCTTGAGGGTTAGAGTCCCAAATTTGAATAACGGGCTAGTTTATAGAGAGTTACGTGAAATTTTGAACCACAAGACACTTAAAGAATTAGACACTGAATTTTTACGTTGATTGAATAATAATAATAATTATGACACAACACTGGTAATTATTGATTAACTAAAACACTAAAATGTTTGGGGGAGAACACATGCAGATATTTGGGCGGTGAAGTTGGCTGCGCGGGCGAGTCCAACTTGCTGCGAGGCGCAGGGGTGTATTACTGGGTTTAAGGTTAAATACGAAAAGGCCTAAAAGAGACACAGTACACATGGAACAAACTTAACTTACCCCTGGCCTTTGTATATTACTGCCTGCTAAATGGCTTACCTCCCATTGACGGAGCAAGCACGGGAGTGCTATTATGAAGTGTTTAACTTTAACGTTGATTTGCGTAGCTTCTAATCAAGGGGGCACATTCCTACCATTTAATGGCAGTTCTTTGGGGCCGACGCACACACTGGTGGCGCCCTGCGTCGCGGGGGTGGCGTCTGGACGCCGCTACCTCATGTGCCCACGTGACCGGGTGCGTTCCCACATGTCGTGGCTGTACGGGCGCTCGGCCCGTTCCGTAATGGTGGCTTGATGAGCACGGCGGGCTCAGAGAGAGGGAGTTCCGGAATGACCCGTGTCAAATGTCCCCCTCCTGGAAGCCCGTCTATGCAGCAAGAGGGACTCCGGGGTCCGGCTGGCCGCGTGCGGAGGAAGTACCTGCCTGGCTGGGGTGGCTGACGACTGCGGAGTGCTGTTGCCTTCGTCTGGGTGGCCGGATCGTCGTGGCAGGAGGTGCACCCGGGGTGCACTCCACGTCTCGTACTTCTCGACCGGCGGGAAAGCAGTAGGCCTTCCCCGCCCCGTAGGTGGTCCCCAGGGTCCAGGTTACCCGGGTCGTGCTGCAGAGGTGGCCGCGGAGCTGGGTCCTGGACGGCCGTGGTGAGGAGGGGGAAGGGGGCGCCCTGTCCCCCCCCTCGTGCGGCGCTGTTGCTGGGTCGACCTCCGTGTCGTATCGTCTGATATCCTGCGACAAGCCGGAGGGTGTCTGGCTGTTGTCTTCGGCCAGCGGCAGCTGGACGTCGGCGTCGCCGGTCCCTCCTCGGGCTCTGTCTTGAACAGGCGGTCCCGTTACCTTCATCCCGGGCATGGCGCCTCGGGAGCGGAGTTGGTCCGTGTCGGCAGGTGGCGCCGAGACGCGTACGACTCCGTCGGTGGGCTCGTGGAGCCTCGCTGGTACTCTTGGGCTGTTACGTTGTTCAGGTGAGTGCGTCGGCTTCCCTCCACTAGTGTCGACTGCCCCTCCGCGCCGTCCGACTTCTGCTGCCGTAGTCGGCGGTGTCCGGCTCGCGAAGAGGCGCCTTACGCACCTAGTGGTGGGCCGTACCTGCACGTGGGGTGCTAGGTGGCGCCCTGTCTGGCGGGTCTGCCCTGGGGGGCGTAGTGCCGTGGGGCGTTCCGCCCCCATTGCCATAAGCAGCTCGCAGATCATTTCTATGTATTTTGTTTACTCGGCTGTTGTAGCGCCTAACGAGGTAGGTGGTTTTGCCGCACGCTCGTACGATCTGGTGTGGTCCGCTCCACTTGGCGGCGAAGCCTGCACAGTAGTTCTTTTTTCCTGCCGAGAGAGGGTGTGCTCTGACATACACCCGCTGTCCAGGCTGGAGCTGTTCGGGGGGGTGGGGCGTCTCGTGGTCTTGAGCCACTGTTGCGCGTAGCGCTTCTGGTTGGCCCTCATTGCCGCGTGCCGCTCCTGCTGTCTCTCTGTTCTTACTTCAGGGCTTCCAGGTTCCCCCTCACTGACGGCGGCACACTGTACTCTCCTGGGAGCCTGAGATTGCACCCCAGTAGTGCCGCTGCTGGTGATTGTCCGGTGGCCGCGTTCACCCGGCACCTAAGTGTGAACAGGGCTGCGGGCAGGTGTTCGGCCCAGGTCTCTTGCCTTTTCTCCACACAGAGTTGGAGCTGCGTCTTCAAATCCTGATTCTGACGTTCCGTGGGGTTGGCTCTTGGGTGGTACACCGGTGTGGTATGGTGGTAAACACCCCACTTCCCACAGGCGTCTCTCCATTTTCCCCCTGTGAATTGTGACCCGTTGTCCGTAAGCAGGACCTTCGGGTAGCCCCATCTTGCATAAAATTCCGTGTCCAGTGTTCGCACTAGGTTCTTAACGCGTGTGCTGCTGGGAACAGTGTAGGCTTCCGTCCATCTCGAAAACATGTCCGTCACCACTAAAATGAAGCGCTTGCCGTTCGTTGAACGGAGGTATGGGCCCATGTGGTCTAGGGCGACAGTTTCAAAGGGGCGCTCCGGCAGACGTGGCTGCTGTTGTTCGCCGTCGGTTCTTCGCGACTTGTACTTGTTGCATGTCTCGCAGCTTCTGACATACGTTGCATCGCCCGGGTCACCCCTGGCGAGTAGAACAGGCGCCTTACATTGCGGGCAGTCTGGCACGCGCCCGGATGTCTGGCAAAGTGTCCGTTGTGGGCGTGTCGTAGCACATTTCCGTGCTCACCCTGTGGCACAAACAGTCTCCACTTTCCCTCCCGAAGGGGAGGGCGTGTGTCTACTCGTTCGTCGACTACCCGCCACTGGTGTACCAACGCGTTCGCGCACTCCTGGCGTTTGTTCTGACATGTGGGACAGTCTTGTTGCGCCACTACAACCGCCTCATACAGGGTGTTAACATTGGCCTCTTGCAGTTCCGCTATCAGCTGATATAGCTGGGCGTCAGCTGGTTGCGGTCCGGGCGGCAGGATATCGTCCCAGTCCGTCACGTCACGCACAATGTCAGTGCGCGGCGCCCGCGACAATGCGTCGGCCAGTTGGTTGTCATTCCCCGCTACATGTTCGACCTCGAAATCGTAGCCCTGCAGTGCCATTGACCACCGCACAAGTTTACTGCGCACTTTGCGCATGGACTGCAGCCACACGAGATACCTGTTGTCGGTGCGCAGGATGAATCTCTGGTATTCCAAGTATGCTCTGTAACGTTTCATCGCCCATACAACTGCTAAGCATTCTTGCTCGTTTACATGGTACCGTCTTTCTGTGGGGCCAAACTTGGCGCTCGAGAAGTCTATTACGCGTCGTGCACCTGTATCGCCGTACTGGTATAGCACCGCACCGACCCCTTCTTGACTTGCGTCTGTCTGGAAGTACAGTGGGTGCTGACAATCGTAGTGGGCTAGGGTCTAGCACCTCGTGAACACAGTCTTAATGTCTCGGACCGCCTTGTCCGCCTCCGCGGTCCATTTGTATCTTCTCTGCGGGGAGAGGGGAGCTGTCAATGGTGCTGTTATGGTCGCGAACCCCTGTATGTGCTCACGCAGCCAGTTTATCAGGCCGAAAAACTTGCGCAGTTGTTTGCGCGTGCCTGGTGGTTGGCACTCCTCTACTAGACACAGGTGTTCAGCGTTCGGTTCAATCCCTTTCTCGCTGACCATGTGGCCTAGGAATTCAATGTTGGCCTTCCCTATATGGCATTTGGGCACTGCGCATGTCAGCCCATTGATGGCCAGGCGTTCTAGGACGAGCGAGAAGTGGATCAGATGTTCTTCCCATGTGTTCGACCATATGAGCACGTCGTCGAGGTAGGCTAATGTGAACTCGCCGGCCAGTCCGCTCAGTACCTGCACCATCATCGTTTAGAATGTCGCGGGTGCTCCTTTCGGGCCGAATGGCATTGCGCGAAATTGGTATTGGCTGCCGTCTGGGGCTGTGAATGCGGTTTTCTCCCGGTCGTCCTGCCGCACCGGAACTTGCCAGTAACTGCTCCGCAGGTCTAGGGAGGAGAACACTTTCGTGCGTCCGATGGCGTTCAGAGCATTCTTGACCCTGATGTATGGTGGGGACAGGTTTTCTGTCGCGAGATTCACGCGTCTCAGATCTACGCAAAAGCGCAGCGTGCCATATTTCTTGGGGGCTAACGTTATTTGTGTCTGGTTCAATGACTCCGTCTGCCAGCATCTCCTTGATCTGTTCTTTGATAACTTTGTCTTTGTGTGGCAAGTAGCCCCTCGGAGGCGTGTAAATAGGCTTGTGTGTGGTGAGGTCGATTTGGTGTTCCGTCACCGCAGTACGTCTCAGGATATCATTAGCCGCGAACACTTCGCTCCTCTCGTCTAAAAGCCGTTGAAATGCCTCTCTGTACGCTGGGGGTACTTCGTTTGAGATATCCTTGAGTCTAACTGTGGTGGCAAGTTCCCTTGTTTTCGCCTCTGTACTGTATGCGGTTCTGCGTTCAACAGTGCCGAAGTGTGTGCGTTTCGCCGCGGGCTCCACCACTGTGTTCTGTTCAGTAAGTCAAGGCAGGCCCAAGATGGCGTCCTCCCTCAACTCCGGTGCTACCAAAGCAGTTGTTATTTTCTCTATGTCCCTGATGTGTGCAACAATGGTGGCTTGGCCTATCGCTTGGCACTTCGCGCCCTCGGCAGCTAGCTGAACGCGCTGATTGAATTTCAACATGGTTTTAGTATTAACAAATTCTGGCCGAATGAAACTGTGTGAAGCCGCTGTGTCTACTAGCGCATAACAGCGGAGGTTGTTTATGCTTACTAAAATTTTGATTGATGGATGGTGTCTACTATGGATTTGCTGGAGTAGAGCGTGTTGTGGTGTTTGGTTGTTTACATTGACACTGGGGTACATGGTGACGTCAGGTCCCGTGGCCCCTACTGTCCGTTTCCCGACTGGGACCTGTTATTCTTGTTCCCTTGCCTCGGCCTTGCCGGCTCCCTAGGACAGTCTTTATGCCAGTGCAACTGGTTGCCCGGGCAGAACTGACATGGGAACGGGGGTGGCTTGGAATAGTCTAGCGAGCGTCGCTGTTTCATGTTGGCTTGTACATCACCCTTGGAATAATCACTCTCATACCTTGTGATCCTTTCGCGTTGTGGCTCGCCGCTGTCCTTGGTGTTGCTAGTTGTGCAGCTGTTGTGGATCGGTCAGCGCCGCCGCTCCCGCGCAGTGTCGCTCGTTCCCCTGTGGCTCCAGCGCGGGCCGGCTTTGTGCTTGTAGTGACATGAACGCTTCCCCGTATTGTGACACGAACAGTCCCCGAAATTCGTTCCACGCCATCCCATATCACGTCATACTCGACCACCACCTGTTGGCTTGGCCTGTCAGCTGCTTCCCGATGACTTGCGGCCATTCTTCATCACTAACGCCGTACCGGTGTAGGCGGCCTTCACAGTCCTCTCACCATTACTACTACCAGGTTCAAGGACAGCTCCACATTACCCGAAGTAGTTTCTGCGATTTTATGATTTGGACACCGAAATCGCATTATATTGAACATATATTTCGAGGTGATTATTTTTGGGACACATAAACGCCTACTCGTCATCTTTCTACCTTGACGCAATGCTTCCCGAGATTATAGATCCTCGTTGTTGCAGAAGCATGCCACTCCGGGAGCATAAGTCTATTCAGCCTAAGAAAACAGTTACCGTTTCAACAGCCATGTAAGACATACAATTTTGCTGAGAACATTTGATGAACACAGTGTGTCAATTGGAGGAAAATGCCAGTAATTAAGGTTAAGAAATTATTTTCTATAAATAGAAAGTGAAAGTTCGGTGTGTATGTCATAATTTTCAATAATGCCAATTTAAGAAATGTAATACGTGTAGGATTGTTACATTGTTGACGAATTTTGATGTATAAAACTATTTGTTTCTAGGGGATGCATGACTCTTCAAATGATATTATTCTTTTACTGTTACAAAAATTATTTACTTAGAGGAAGGATGGTCTGTATTTGAGTATCACTACATTTGGAGAGTGCAGATTATAAACAAATTGGTGATGCAGAATGTAAGTTTTGTATTAATGTTACTATGAACTCTTTGCAGAAGACAATACGAAGAATTGTAGCAAATAATAATTACCTAAAAAATATTTGTACAAATTTCTGTAGCAGCAGATAACAGTTTATTATTTACCAAGAAAACACATGTAGGTGTTTCATTTGCGTTATTGTATGTCAGTTTTTCAAAACAATAGTTTCAGGTAATATGACACATTTGAATTATACAGTCTTATTGTGACAGCTTGATATGTTGTTGTATTGGAAATTCATGAAGCATGTTTCACATGACACATAATAGGTGCTTAACTTGTGCGAGATACCAATCTGGCAATATAATTTCTTGTGCAGAATCTTCCACAAAACACATTTCATGCACTACGCCAATATAGAGTCTGTCGTAGTTTATCGAGCGAGATGAAGTAAGTTGTACGGATTTAGTGAGTCTATGGGTTTTCTATGTTGAACGAATGACCTACTGTGCATCAACCAAACTGTTGGAAAATATTCAACTGAGGAAATAAAACTGGTTAAAAAACCTATTAGTAAGAACACCTCTCAAGATTAAAAAATAAAAAAAAACTGTTACAAGTGGCAAAAGTCACGTGATGGATACGAGATTGGTTAAGTGGTTTATATCAATAACAAAGCGTAAACAGAACTGCGATTTTTTACCGTTGTATATGTCAGCCGGTATCATTGAGAAATTTGAGCGACTCTAGCTGCGGTCTTCAAAGCCAATGAGGGGTAAACGATGTGAACGTGGAGCGGTAGTGGAAATGAAGGGCGGGACGAAAACTGGAGATCCTTGCCATAACTCGAAGACCTGCGACATCTCCCAACACGATCCCTGCACGCTGAGAGAAATAAATTGTTGAGACAATTAGGATTTAGTCATGTTAACAAAATAAATGTTTAAATAGTGCCAAATAAATGCTGTGCTGCTGGTACAAAATCATTTTGTTTATATTATTTGGTAACTAGGTATGCACAATATTTGGTTGCTTGTTTATTATGCTGTTAATAGTTACATACAAATTTTATTTCAGTTACCCTTAAAAGTCTGAGCAAACTGTAAGTAAAAAAAAACTGAAACGCTAAAAGGTTAACAATTAAAAAAGAATACGTAATTGCATTGACAGACTCTCGAACCCTGAATCTAACAAGAACCCTGTGCTCACTCATTAATAACCACTGCCATTTCAAATTTACACACTTACTAGGTTGACTTAGTATATGTTCATTTCATTTATTTGCTCAGGTTTTACATTCAGTTTATTTCCTTTCACCTGAAAGAATTTTATGCAGTTTGTTTTTGCCATTACTGAGAATTCATAAAAACAGTGACATGAACAGCACATACACAGAACTATCAACACAATTCTCGACACGTACTCAACTTGACCGACACAAATTCCCAGATTAGCAACTTTAAACATCCAATTAATTTGTTAGAGAAATATCAGTTTATTCCGAGTTAAACACAACTTCAAACAAACCCATACTTCATGATTACAACTAAATGTTTCTCTCAGTTCATAGTTTTTTGTTCAACCAAACACATTTTCGTTCAACCTAACACTGTTTTCTTCGAAAACAAAAACCAACTATAGTACAAGTAACTCATTTCACACTTGGAGAAATTCTTCGCTGTTGTACTGGTTAAGATAAATAGTAAAGCTGTTACAAATTACAAAATCATAGGGTAATCAAATAAGAGCATGTTTGCAACGAACAAAGTAAACCCAATAACGTGTCTGATACCGTGAAATAAACATATTTTGAAAATTTAAACAGTTAAAATTTCATACAAGTAGGTATTGTTCACATTAAGAAAATATAACGTAAACGACTATGCTTGGTGCTGACAGCCAGACATTTCTCTTAATTCATGCGAAAACTCTGGGATTGAACCAGAATCGCCTTGCTGGGAGGGGAGCTCTCTAGCCACTCGACTGTTTATCAGCCGGCATCAAGTTTTTAGCTAACCTCAGAATCATTACATACCATTTGTGTGTTTTCTCGGATATTGGTGTATCTGAGGCTTTCTCACTAAAAGGACTCAGTTATGCCTTGCTATTTCCATTCCATACCCATGACCACAATTCACGTAAACGTTTATTAAAGTTATTAATAATTGGGGCATGCTTACAAAATACTTTACAAGAGCTTTCCTACCTTGTGTATTATTTCATGGAATTCATTGGCAGACATTTTCTGAGTTAAATTTTACGAGAAAAACCTCACAAAGTTTGTTGCAGATGTGCTTGCTATCGTGTATGTTTTCTAATGTCTTTAAATTTTTATACAGCGCATCGAGAGTCTTGAATATATATTAGTACCAAAATGCCTCAAACAGGGATCTCTACATAATAAACGTTTCCCTACACAAATAGTTCTATTCTGAAGTAATAACCATATTGCTGCCGACATTATTTATTATTCTCCAGGTTAGATAGACTTATCTGTGAGTTAAATAAATTTTTTCCTCTGCTTTTCTGCTGTAATTTTGTATTTAACTTCTTACAGTAAGTCTTCGGCGGATGATATCTTACTTCTTGTGGATACTGACTAAATATAATCCAAATAAATGGTTAATTGAGAGTTCTGTGTTCATGTCATTTTTATTCGCTCGTTTGGTTTTGTTCCTACGTTTTTATTTATCTTAATAAGGTGTACGTATCGGTACTGTTCATCAATATTTGGCATTGATAAATCAGTTAAGTACTTATAGCGCTACTGACTATATTTCCGTTGCAAATATAATGTGTACATGTAAGGTTTTTGTTTGTTCATATTACAATAACATATTTTTAAAAATCTTTTTCTGTATATCTGTGTTTTTCTTTAGCATATTTGTCGACTTCATTACAATACTAGGTGAAACAAGTGTGTGTGTGTTTAATTCAGGCGAGAGTTTGTTCTAAATATAGGCACAGTACATAATCTTGCATGGACATAAAGCATGTAGCAAAATACAAAATTGCCATTAATGTAATAAAGTTGTGTGTCAGGCTGGAAAACAGATGTCCACTGTCTGACTACACCCTGGCACCATGGCTGGATGAAAAGTTATAAAGCATTGTCACTTGTAATTAGGTCATTGGAAGCTAAAAATTTTAAAAACGCATATGGCGTGCCACATGTAAACCATGAACAAAGTACGGACTCTTTTATAACCCTCAATGTTCCTGGTGTACACCAAAACCGGCAAGGAGTAGTGATACTATTTCTAAAATAGGCAACTTTTGACCCAACTCAGTTGAAAACTCTTTATTTTTATTTTTTTATTTTGTTTTATTTTATTTATTCATTTATTTATTTTAAGGCCAGCAGGGCTATTAGTAAACAAACTGATGACCGATCCATGGGTTGCTAGCTCTGTCGGCGGAGTGTATTAATTTGGCCCAGAATTTTCATTTCAATAGCTTTTATGAGAAACAATTTTAAAAAACTGTAACCGATATTGTAAAGTCGTTCTGACCATCCTGTTAAAAGTCGTTTTATTTGTGTTGCTCAAATTTTTCTGAAGACATAAATTATAATTTTTCGTACTTATTGAACAGTAAGTGCGACTGCCGGGCGTATGTAATGCCTCTAAGGCCCTCAAATGCCGTGCAGTCCCTTTGTTGAATACGTTTTCCTATGAATATCCATCTATAAGAAAATAGAACACGCATTCATGTTGCCTCGGAAAACAAGGGTGGTGACTCTGAGGCTGAGAGGTTTCTGTGCTTAATAAAAAAAATTAATTAACCCCTATAAACCTACAGAAATTAAATTTATGGGCCGGAACTTCCCAGTCCGTGAAATGCGTTACAGAGTGTTACAGGAAATCATATAGTTACCAAACTATTAAACGCTCTTCTTCGATTTTGTGCGTTAAACAAAAATAAATTGTAGGTAGTCACGTTCTTTTACCATAGCCTACTATATCTCGATTTGAAATCATCTTTGTAGTTAGAAATGAAGTGTATTGTCGCTGGTGAAGAAAAGTTTGCTTTATGCGTACAGTGTAAGACAATGAATTTATAAAACTCAGTGTATACCTAACAGTAAACTGTAAATGAAGAATAGTTGTATGAAAATCTGCCCTCTTATTTTACTTCCTTGAAAAAATTAGTTGGCTGAGTTTAATGGTTTTGTGTTTCATAAGTACCATTAACGAGTGCACAGTATAAATTTTATAAGCCATGGCAACGCTGTGAAAGAGAAATCGTCCTTGCATCCTTTGATAACGTGTAACATGATACGAGCTTCTCCCGTGGCACAGCCAGCCACTGCCGGCCTGACTATGCAGCGCAGACGGAGGGCTTCAGTCAAGCAATACAGTGGGGGAAATGGAGTTGACTTCCGCGCGCAAACTCTACGAAATAGTGCATGCAAACGCTTTGTCGCGGATTTGAATCACACCAGACGCATCTCCCCTTTCACCTTAAGCACGGCTACAACATATATGGCAACACGCGCTGCTGGGTAACATAACACCGAAGCCATCACTTCGTTACTCAGATACAAGAGGCGCTGTACCGGCCAGTTCGACACCCCGGTTAGCTTCTTTTAGCATGACCTCCTCAGGGTGACAAGAGTACACATGAGGGAGGGGAAGTGATAGGCATATTGCTTGCACCCCCTCCACTGCAACTTCCTCAAGTTACTTCACAGTGATAAGCCGCGCCCTCGTACCTTCGACACGCCTCCCGGACTGCTCGAACACGTGACATGAGGAGCTCGCATCAAGGTCACTACCGGTACAGAGCCGTCGTAACTTGGTGCCTCACAGCACACAGGTGCGGGGGACAGTCAGAAGAGCCATGTAATGACCGTTATTGCCCCTCGGTGTATGGTAGCTAGCAGAGGTGCGGAAATGTGATGCATAGCAGAGAACGAGAAATAATAAAAACAGTGATTCAGTGTCGTGATGAAGTAAAAATTAAATTAAGCAAATAAAAAATATTCTTCTTGAGTCTCAGCAACGGACAGAGCAGCAAAGGACGTGGGTGTGAGTCAGTGAGACGTGAGACGTAGTCAGGTATTGTAAAGTCAGCAAAGAACTATCACATTAGGCACTGACCATTTCATAAAAAATACAGGTACCTGGAAATGTCGACACAAAATATTTAGTAAACTATGAACTTAAAAAGTTACTAGTAAAAAGTTTAGAGTGGAATTGAAGGGTTTGGCCAGACATTCAAAATTGATGAGAGTGGCCGGAATGCAAGTGTGGGGTAAATGGGAGATACCACCTGCCGAACAGTAACACTTTGTACATTTGTGAATCCGAGGTTTAATTGTTATCAATGGAACTCACATTGCCAGCAAGCCATATATTTTAATGTACGTGCGGGGTTACATGCACTCACAGTTGAAGTCGCATGGAAATATTATTTATAATTTTAATCAGTAAATGTTGATAGGTATATTAAAACATTAAGCCATACCTAAACAAGCATTTCTAACACACTGAAGTCTCACCCTGTATATGCAGATTTTGCTTAGAATACTAAGGTATTTTAACACTTTTCAACTTTTGATAGGAAAATATTCTGATAAGATTCACATAAATGTATTACACCAGAAAAAAGTTTACCTTTTCCTCTAAATTTTGTTGGTAAATACATTTATAGTTTTTGCATGGTTAAATAATTTAACAATATCATAAAAAAAGCTACTCTTTTGAACATAAAAAAAAATTCCTAAAGACATACCATCAATTTCCTCTAAACATCAGCACTCAATTGTTACATTATTGGCAACCTTCTATTACTATTGTCACAAGTTATACATACTACATATAATATTACACACAGAAATATTTTTTTACAAAGTCATTTCAAACATTTTTTTTTGTAAAATTCACAGCATAATGATTGTATACTGTATCATGGAACCTTCGTTTACAAAAATTACTTTTTTCCTTCCAGTTCACTTTTCCCTCAAACACTGTGTGTTTTAGACAACTTTTCGCAAATCACATCATCTACAAATATTTTGACTTTGTGTGAATCTTCGTAAAACATTCGGGAGCACACAGAGCAACCTTACATACGACACACCACTACCGAGTTCCTTTCGTGTGCGTTTGCCATGTTGCGCCTTTCCTACATCTGAACATACTTTACAGTATCTAGTGGGATTCTGTTTCTTCTCTGTGGGAGGGGTTTTTACCCGGGAAATTACGCACTGACAACCGATCTGCTGACGAAGAAGGTCGAACATCTTCTGCCTGTGCGACTCCGCGAGCCACCAGCTGATTTCCCAGGGCCTTCTTAAAGTCATCTTAGTGGACCTTTTTTGTACAGTATGAATGAGTTGATGACAGCCATCAAAAACAGATAGTAAAATACCTTCTTCCACCACGTCATTGACTTCCTGTGGAATGGGTAATAACCCAACATGTGGTCTGCATGGTCAACGCCTAAAACAACATCTGGCTTTGTTTTTGGGACTGCAACACCTCTACTTCTGACATTTACTGTGCTGCTCGTAGCGCCACTTCACAGCAAGTATAGGGCCTCTTCTGCAGAAAATACTCTTCCCTTTCTATAGTTATATAGTTTTGAAAACGTTGGGCAGTTCTTTTCGGTTTTTCTGAACAGAACCTACTGCCAAGGAAAATCCCATAGTTTGTCAAATAAGGATGGACTGGTATAAAATCGGTCCATGAAAAGTGTGTGACCTTTACCCAAATAATGGTAGCACAATCTTGTAACCAGAGCCTCTAATGAATTTGGAATGCTGCGTGCACAGCCGGTGTCTATCTAGCAGTTCAACACATAGCCTGTACTAGTCACAAACAATGTAGAGTTTTATCCCATATTTATGGGGTTTTTATTTTTATGTATACCCTAATGCCTTCGTCAATAGTAAGGTTTTGAGAAGGATAAAAACACGCTTTACACTGCTGGATAAAACAATCCAAAAAGGGCCTAATTTTATGTAGCGGATCATGGTTTGGCTGATTTTGGGGAATGTATGATGAAGTGTCATTCAAGTGCAACATAAATAATATTGCACAAAATCGATCTCTGCTGAGGAGGCGGCCAGGAAAAGAATACTGCATAATATTATCGTTGGACCAGTAGTCAGTTATTTTGGGTTTCTTCACTAGGCACATATGCAAAGTGATGGAAAACAAATAATACAGCTCCTAAAGTTTGACAGTTACCCACTGCTGCCACATAGAGTTCTGCTGCATTATTTTTTCACGCTTCATTTTATCAATACTTGCACTTGCATAATGATTTGTTTCAGTTTTTATTTTCCTCACAACATCATTACCAAAAAAGAATGAGAAACAACTGTTTTCATATGACGTTTCATCTATGTCAACACGTATGCCAGGTTGTTCTTCAAATACGGGCAACTGGGGTTGATCATCTGTTTGTAACCTGGCTTCAGCGTCAGACGTTCTTTTACGTTTTCTGTTTTCGGGTACAGTTATGCCACTATCTGTTGCACGCAAAAGCCCGGAGTCCAAGGTAATTATGCACAAGAGAAACAATTGATGTATTCATTTATTTTCTGTGCCATGTTTAAAGTTGATCTATCTAATTCTGGGTGATTTACCTTACGTAATGGTTGGGTTTAGGCTACGTTAGAGTAAATTGTTCTTGACAAAATGGTAATTTACATTTTTGTAGTTATTTTTAGCCTGCTAAACAATCAAGTCTGACGTTCTCTTTTCTCAGGCATACAGCTCAGTGGTTAGCTGTTGGTTGGAATGTATCAGTTGTTGTTCTGGGAAGTGGCAGTTGGGTGAAGGGTCAGACAGTGCTTTGTGTTTGCAGAAGGAGATCCAGGCAATGTCGTCGTGCAACCACGAGAACGTGGTGACGTACTACACCAGTTTCGTGGTGCGTGAAGAACTGTGGTTGGTGCTGCGCCTGCTCGAAGGTGGCTCCTTGCTCGACATCATCAAGCACAAGATGCGTGTGTCGAACTGCCGCCATGGTGTCTTTGACGAGTGTACCATCGCCACGGTACTCAAGGAGGTGCTCAAGGGTCTCGAGTACTTCCACAGTAATGGCCAGATACACAGGTACTGCATCCACCCTCTTCTCTCCTCTTCCTCCGAGACTGTCGAGCTAGTCTTTATTGTCTCTGTTGTCATGTGATTACATCATTAAAACTTTACAAGCTGTTGTTTTCAGCAAATTAATCATTGTGAACTTGGGTTCTGATTTATTCCTTTACGTCATAACAGAACCAATACAGCTGTACAGCTAGTGTATTTCAAAAAAGCACCTAGGTATGTTTTTACTGCTTTCTTGTAGAAGTTCTACTGCAAAACTGCCTTTTCTTTTATTCTTCATGAAACAAAGGCCATTTTTCCTGTGACCATTCATACACACATTGACATGACATGTGTCACTGTGATGTGTAGTACCACAAAGTCCACAACAATTGACAACTCTTCAGTCTTTAATAATGTATCAGACAAACTGCATTTAAATGAATTGATCATTCAAATGTACACTGTAACATTCAACATTACGGACTAACCTGAAAACCTGCAGCCAGGAATCAACAGTGCTTTTGTTAGTTATCAGTGGGTTCAAATAGAGCAGAAGTGCAGATGCTATATCATGTCTGGAAACTTGTGTTCTGACATTAGATGGCGGGAGGGGGAGGACACCATTCATAAATGACATGATTACTTGATGTTTGTACTCTCAGCGTCCTTACAAGTGTTCATCCTACATTGACTCTGTTATTTGTATCGTCTGAAACTTATGCCATACAATTTAATAATATTAAATATACTGTAAGGAGCTTGACTTTGAAACATGTTAACATGCTGAACATTTATTTTGGAAGAAGTACGCCTAAAAGAAAAATGTTGGTGTCTCAAAAAAAAATCAAACAGCACATAAATTTGTCAACCAGCTCGTGTAGCATTAAAACTCTTGCACTCATACCACTAGGTATGATATGTATTAGCAAACAAATATATAAATTTTGGACAAGAGAGTCGAACATCTACTGTAGTTACCTCTAATAAGTAGGGCCTGGAATTTTTTTGTGATCGCGAATTTCACGTAAATTCGCACAAATTTCACACCAAAATGCGAACTGTAACTGCACTCGAGAAAATTCCGAAAACCGTGAATACACTCCCGAAAATTACGAATGCACTGGCGAAATCTACAACATTTATATGACAGTGTGAACACAATCCCGAAAAGTGTAATCCTTTGCATTTTACTGATACTTAAAAACGTTAACTTCCTTACAACACGACTCTTGTACCTATTTAATGTCGTTTTTATTGCACGTCGACGTAAAACATGGCTGGCGGGATTGTGCCTTGTGAAATAAAAAGTGTAAACAAATGGCTTTGTAAACATGGCCAGCGGCGGTAACACTTGAAACTTGAAAGTGTATTTTATGAAATGGATACCTAGCACACACAAGAGTATGGTAAATATCACTGAAATTTCTCAGATAATATTTTAAGTCACAGAATTAAGTGAGCTGACGTGCACACAAGACATACACAAGCGATGTTGATGCTGGATGCCAATGCACAGTGTGCGCAAAGCAAGGAGACGAACGCGAGACTGTGTGAGTGGGCTGTGATTAGATAAGCTGCCAGCAGCTGTTGTCCAGCTGGCGCGTCATGAGCTGCGACAGCGTTGCCAAGCTAGCGCGTCTCGAGCCGGATAGTGTTGCCAAGCTAGCGCATCACGAGCCGGACAGCATTGCCAAGCTAGCGCGTCACGAGCTGGACAGCATTGCCAAGCTAGCGCGTCACGAGCTGGACAGCATTGCCAAGCTAGCGCGTCACGAGCCGGACAGCGTTGCCAAGCTAGCGCGTCACGAGCCGGACAGCGTTGCCAAGCTAGCGC
>PNEQ01069527.1:0-62659 GCA_003012365.1 Medauroidea extradentata | reverse complement strand
TTATGTTATCTGGTTTTCAAGTTTTGTATGAAGTAAAAACACGCAAATTTTGACTTTGAAGTGCCATTACGGGAAAACTAGATGAGCTAATTTTTTTCCGTTAGAAGTATGTGTACTCTCAAGTAATGTGTACAAAACTAACACTATTTCATACAAGTATAAAATTATGTTTTTTCCCCACTTGAACAACCTTAAGGCGCTGCCTACGCGTGAGTAGTAATTTGAGCTAGGATACGGATTTACGTGTAAAATAATATTCAGCGGAGCTTAGGCGGTTTTAAGGGGCGTGTCACCTCTTTAGTTAAAATTATAAATTTTCGTTTAGTAAATTATGGCTGCGATGAATTATCAGCAATATTTTTATATAAACACTGTGTTTTACAATTAATCGCGTATTTATGGACTCAATTGACACTACGAGTTAATTAATCTTTATTACATTGTGAGGGATAATTGATATCTAAAATTTTGAATTAGCATAATTGTTTCATAATCGCACTTGAATACTTCGAATTCAATTTCCATGATGAAAAGTAGAGTATTAAGCTAAGTCCACACTGAAAACATTCCTGATAAATCTTGTCTAATTCAGAATCAGGAGGAAACTAAAAAAAATTCAGCACGATAAGTGACACAGGGTCGTAAGGAACGATTTTGTATAAACACTTACTGCATTGAAAAGAAAAAGTAATTGCAGGTGAATTTTAAAAAATAAGTACGAATCAATTTATGAATTATTATATATTATTTAAATTTTTTGGCAGTGAAAAATATTATGCATAGATTTAAGAGCATTTAAAAGACGTCTTAGAATAACCTGTACCAACGAAGGCTTCACCGAGATAAATAGAAAAGTCGGTGGAGGCATTCGTGTAAGTTCGACAGGTACCGAGTCCTACCTACACGAAAATTATGCTATGAAATAACTTATTAATAAGGGCCATTAGTTTCGATACGGACATCTTATGTATTTCAGATTATGTTGTGCTATCGACTAATCCATTTAACTAATTTCAGCCAAAATTTGTTTGGGATATTGTGTAAACTATATGAATAAAATATATAAACGATGAGACCATTTGGACTGCATTTTTTTTATAACGATTGATGATACTGACTTGTATCGGGAAAGTTGACTTTTGACAGAATGCATTGTAACTTGTTCATGTTCAACGTTCAAATTTTGTCATTGATAGGTAAAGACACGTAAATATTTCGCGCTTTGTTTTGAGAAAATGATAAAATTCAACAAAAACTGTACGTTCGTTGCACTTTCGCAACTGGATCTTGTATTACCTGACACTTCCTTGTAGACCGCGAGTAAATAATACAGAAACAAGTAAGTGCAGGTACAGTAATATGGTATCACTGAGTTAAGAGCACTCTGCACCGCAATAATCGTAATTTTATAACTGTATGAAACAATTTCCAACTTTTACACATTACATTAATAGTAAATTCGAACAAATTAAATATTGTTCGATTCCATAGTTTTCGTGCAAGCGGATGTAAACGTACGGATTTGACTGTTTTCGCCACTTACCCGATGCAGCAGTTCTAATGATACAAATGAAATAATTTTGAGTGATAGTAAATGCAAAAAGCGACAGAATGGCACCATTGTTATTTTACGTTAAAATTAATTTTTAATACAAATAATTTTACGTGAAATTGCAAAGCTGTCATTCTGTACCTGAATACATTTACTTTCACTCTAAATAATTTCATTTATATCTTCTGAATAATTTTTTTTTACATTGGGTAAGTAGCAAAAATAGTAAAATCGCTACATTGACAGACGCTTCTACAAAATCTATGGAACTTAAGAATAATTTATTTGTGGGAAATTGCTATTAATGTAAATTGTAAGAGATGGACAGTGTTTTCTGAAATTGTAAAATTACGAATTGATATGTGCATATCATTGTAACGAGAGCCAATGATCAGATACTGGTTGTTTCAGTGCACATACATCCTTAGAAGCTATCAGTGAACCAGACAATTTTTTCTGTCTCTCTACTGATAAGGAAATCCGAAATTTGTTTTATTTTCTGACATCCCACTAAACTGCAAACTGTCTCATGTACGGTTGACGTCTCCTATAGGCCTAAAATGTTGTGGCTTGTCGTATATAACGCATCTGTCCAGCAATTAACGCTTTATAGTTAGTAAATCTTCTGTGAAGTGATGTACGGATGTCACGGGATGCTTCATTATCTGCAGAACACACTGGCACGAAACATTTTAATGTTATTTCTTTCTTCTCTCAACATGAGAAACATGAGAAAACAAACTTTTGTGTCACAATTCTGAAAATATTAATTTTTTTTCTCTGAAACAAATTTCATCCATTCTCTTCAAATATGACATCTAAAATACACTATGAATTCAAGTTTGTGTAAATGACTCATGCAATGGCAGGGAACGATGTTCAATAATAATTTGTGGACATATACTGTTGCAGTGACCTGTCTAAATTTTCATCATTTGATTTATAAAATTCTTCATATTTCAGTTTCCCTGAAGACGAGCAGATTGAAGCTACCGAAATAACATAACAAGGGCATATAAAGATACCATATTCTGTGTGTATGTGTAGTCATTCCTTCGTCCAGTCTTGTGTGTTCTCTAGTCTCTGTCCAAGTAATTGTATCTGGCGAGTGAACGCTGTTGTAGCTTGTCACGTTTCTTGTTTTCTACGCAATACCGCTCAAATTATTCCCAATATGTATATCTACGAAATATACACACTGTAGAAATTATGCTTCTACTCTATTTGTGCAGCACAGCTGCAAGAAAGATTATATTCGTCCCCTCAAAATGGCTAAATACGTCTTTATTATACTTATGAACAACAAAAATACCGCAAGTATTCGTAAATAACAACAGTAGAAGCATGCGTTGCTATTTACTATAAAGTTTTTGTAAGAAAAGGGTGGGTTGCTACATAAAATATTATAGAAAAAGCCTTAAACGAAAACTCAGCACGGAAGTTTGGCGCGCAGCAAATAGAAGCGATGCTGTTACCGCCGAGTGTGGCAAGATGAACCTTATCGCTACCCTGTCTCCATGCATCAGACACTGAAAGTAACGACCCGTACATATTTGTCCTTGTTACATAGTTTGGTTTGACCATTCTGGTTAAATTTGTCTCCTTAGTGTGTCTTTGTCATTTTCTGACATAATTCTTCGTGGAATATATTATGTTTTTTTATTCTATAAACATATATATGTGTGTGCGTTAAACTATAGCTAATCTTGGTTTTTGTTACATAATTGTATTGCCTCACCTAGTTTTATGAGACGACAGATTAATAATAGCGTACATCTACGATTATGCTTAAAATCACTATGACAGATAATGTTTATATAGTCTATGTTTTAAAAAGCCACGGTAGTTTTTTAAAGGCAATCACTGATGCACTGGTTGAAAAACTTAACTAAATCCCTAGGAAGTACGGAACCGTAAGACCTTCCTCCCTTCTCTCTCTAACAATTACTGCCATGTCATTGAAGTTTCCGCACATTGTTCAGTACACATACAATCGTGTCACATGGAAAGTTGACACTTAACTTTAAATATCCGCAAGTGACGTAATAACAGCTGCAGAAACCAGTACAGTGAACTACAAATTTCATTGTCCAACTGTAAGTGTGCATAGCATAAATAATAATAATACACTATTGTATGTTATCAAAGAAGAGGAGGACTGAACCTTTATAATAACTAAATGCAATTTAGAGCTTACTTGTAACACGTAAATTAACGGCAAAAGCAATAAAACAGCGCATAGTAATAAAAGGAAAATAATTCGTATGGGGATCAATGTCTGTGATCAAGACAAGAAGAAATTGTATGTCATTCTTACAGTAGTAAAACCATCCGTATAGCGCATTAGGTGATATACATGTCCTTGTATGCTAGTCGCTAGTATGCTCGGTGACCGTTCACACTATACGAGTTTGTTATACAAGCTGAGGTCAACAAGAGTATGTTCACCTTTCTTGAACAAGAAAAATGTCTGTGAGTACAGGGCTTAAAGTCTGTATCCCTCCTACCTGTTGATTTGTTAATTTTTCTTGCCTATTTTGGTTTCACGACCGAAAATTTCAACAGTACCACAATGTAAACATAGCTATTTATCTTATCCCTTTAGTACACGTTTAAGAAGTGAACTAAGAAATCATACATTTTTAAAATAAAAACTGTAATTCACGTTAACTTTTATAGACAGACATAATTATGAGTACCTAGTTTACTTCTTGTACGTCTACTGAAAGGTAAGATAAATAGCTAACTTTCCATTGTAGAACATTTTGAAATTTTCGGTCAGGAAACCAAAATAGGCAAGGGAAACAAAAACAATCAACTTATAGGAGGGAAACTTTCTATTTATGTAGTTTTTGTGAGTTTAATTTTTAAAATCATGAAAGGGATCAGATATCGCAAAATCGTTACATTGAATTGTTGGAAATTGTTTGTACTATGTATATACCTTATTTTAAAAAAACATAAGTTTGTGTAATTTTTGGCTAATTATCGACTTAAATTTTTTAAAGTAAATAATTAGCCAAAATTGTAAAAAACATATGTTTTGAAAAAATGAAACTACATTGTACAAACAATGTCCAACATTTCTGTGTAACGGTTTTGCGATATCCGTTTTCTTTCAGGATTAAAAAAAACATAACTTACTGGGAATACTTTTAAAATGTGTAATGAGTCAAAAACACTAATCATTTCTAAACACCTGTGACATCACCACATAGGCGAGCACAGGGGGTCGCAAGATGTTACAATTGCAAATCATAATTTTGGAAGACACCTTCCACTTTGTGTGTAGTATTTGCCTTATACGGCTCTCATTGCGTCAATTTAAATAAACGTTTGTGTTCACTAAAATATAATATGCTCTGCAGTTCCGTCCTCTTATATTGGAATAGCATCAACCAATCTTGCAAATTATTCGCCAGACAGCCTTAGTTATACTCGAATAAAAAATGTAAACAAACAATAAGGTTATAAGCTTAAAACAATTTAAATATATTCAGTTGAGACTGACAGAATTTCAGCCAGTTCAAGCTTCTCACGTTTTGGACACACCGGTAATTTGTCTTTCACCAAGCGACTGCTCTAAAATGTAATTATTTTTTTTTTTCATTCGTTGAAGGGGAGGGATGCTCTTACAGCACATTTCGCACAGAGAAAGGTTTTGCCAACCCAAATAATTAAATCTGCGCAAGTTACTGCACCTCGATAGTTTAAGGAGGCCTGTCGAGTGGCCAACACTAGTTAATTCGAAAAATACATTGAAGTGCGTAAATGATATCAGCTCAGGAATATGTAGCATCCAAATAACGTTATACGTGTGTATGCCCATTTAAGGTCCTCCATTTATCTCTAAAGCTTATTATCTCGTTGCCAAAAATAGCCAAAATTGGTGTACTTGCAGTTTTTATGTATGGAAATCTAGACGCAGAATATTTTGAAAGCCATAGGCGAGTACAATACACTTTAATATTTAATATTAATTCATAAAATAATAGGAATACCACTGAGTGTCTCATAGAGGCGAGTTGTCGGCGAGAAATACCACTGAGTGTCTCATAGAGGCGAGTTGTCGGCGAGAAATACCACTGAGTGTCTCATAGAGGCGAGTTGTCGGCGACAAGACTACACGCCACTTCTGTGACTTGCGCAGTTTCGTCCTTACCACTTCACACTTCCAGGCTTCAAATAGGCAATATACGTCCGCTAGGCGGCCACCTTAAGGGCGCGTTAGGTTTATTAATCTAGCGTTCAGGTGAAGTGTCTGCTTTGTGTGTGCAGAATAATATTCTCAGTCCCTGCTCCCACATAATTCACGTCATGGAAATGAAGATAAATTAAGTCTGTAGGAGCGAGTGTCCGTTCAAAATGTGTCCACGTGCCTATATCATTCTGCCGCTTAACTTACTACGCGAATTTGTATGCCCTGATTAATTTATCTTGAAGCAATCCATTCAACGAAACAGCAGTTGTATTACCAACCTACCTACCTATACCAGAGATTTTCTCATGTTTCTAAGTAAGTGTGTAGTTTATGTTCCAGCTATTCAACTTATGTCTGTAATTTTTATAACAGCATATGAAGGCCCTATTTCCACACAAACATCAGACGAACTCACATGAATTTAAAAAGTATGGTGTTTGAGATAAGAAGAAATGTCGTGACATAAAAGGGGTCTCAGTGGAATTCCAGTTATTTGGTTGAACCGAGTGAGACCAAACTTTACGTGTGTGCTGTGTTCAGATTTGTTAAAAGTATTACTCTTTTCGACTACTTCATTTATAATAACTGTATCGTTCGTATTTATTTGTTAACATTCGTCTTGTGTTTCCGTTGAAATCTTGAAACTTTCCACCAGTACTTACACAATATACAGTTTAATATATATCTCCTCTTCAATTTTCAAACACGAGATTTATATTTATGTTATTTCTTCTAAATCATAAATGTAAGACCTATCATACAAATAATACAGTCCTTTCCTCAAGTGTAATTAACAATGACTATTTTTATTAGCGTTACACATTTTAATGGAACACTAACTTGTTGTTAACGAATTTAATATTTTACGTAATTTATCCTCCAACCGTTGTATTGCAAAGTTGTGTGCACAGAGAAACAGCCCTTAATATTCATCGAAGTAACGGTTCGTTACAATGGGCATTCAACGTTGATGCAATGGAATATGGTTTAACGAACGCAAACTGTTCGAAGAATCGTCACCTAATCATATGGATTTTGATATCTGTTTTACACGAGGGCAACCATTATTACAGTGGGTAAATATGGAAATGTCTGGTTATGTCGAAAAACGACGTTTTTGTCAAGTTTATACACAGGACAGATATACATATATTTTTTTTTTTTCAAAAATTAATTCGTGTTAAATATTCGTGTATAATTTCACCAACCATATATAAACAAATCCGTTAGTTCATTTTAAGAGTTTTGTGGGCATGTCTGGTTAAGAAAGTTAGACATCTAAATGACCTTGAATGTCGAAAAAAATCTGTGCGTCGTACCTAGCTATTTAAGAAAGTGCTCAGCTTTACTCTTATTCACAAAATGGGACATGTCCATTTGTGTTCATATGGAAGTTAAATACACCATTTAGTGGTAAAATGGCTCCACTCCTCGTCATTACATCTAAAATATGATTCAGTTTTGAAATGGCTCGACTGTCTGTTACAACATTGTTTACATTTTTCGTGTGTTGTGTTTCTGTATTATATATTGTCTGCTTTGGAATTTTGCTGTTGTACCACACTTTCTTCACTAAAGTCAATTCAACTCATATTTGAAACGGCCCAGTTCCGTGATTTAAAAAAAAATATGTTTCACCGGTTCACTTTATATTACGACTCAATTCTACTATTTATTATATTGCTCTCACAGAAAATGAAAATTCTTTAACGTCAATCAAAATGCATCAGCGGTTTGAAAATAAGAGGGTTTACCTTCTCTTAAACATATTTCACGTCATTCAGTCCTTTTATTAAATCAAATTAGTTATGAAATAATTAAATTAATAATGTCAGGGAATGATTAAATGAAATCTGTTAGCAGAACAAATAAAAAAATTCAAGACGTTGTATTCAGATTTCTAGTCGAATTACGTAAATGCCAATAAATGAATATCGTATGATGGAGGTTCACATTCCAAGAGCAGACTTCTGATTGGACGCCTGTAGACGTCTGCCAAGCCGTGAAGGATGGCGTGAAATGAAGCCCGACGATAGAGAAGCGACGGAATGCGTTGTTGGGTTGGAAAAATTGGGGCAAGGGTTTACAAGACAGTGCGCCACGTTTCCCACGCAGGGCACCACCGGGATTCGAACACTGATCAACTAAATGGGAGGCGCGTGCTCTGTCCACTTCGCCAACCACGGCCCCGGGAATACATATGAATTTCGCTAATGGAATATCCAACTTCTTAAACCACGATAAGTGTAATAAAGAAAATAGTGCCCATAAGGTAGCAAAATTCACAGTTTATTTTTTCTAAGTACCTCTATTATAGAAATAAATATGTTATACTCTAAAGGTCACTCATAAATTACAAGACTATTAAATGCAACAAATACACGAATATATTAGCTTCCCCAAGGATAACTTTAATTTATATTATATATAGTTTCTTAGTGCACCGCAAATCCACAACAGCAGTCGTGGCCGAGTGGTTAAGGCGTCTGACTCGAAATCAGATTCCCTCTGGGAGCGTAGGTTCGAATCCTGCCGACTGCGGTCATTTTTATTTTGCATATAAAAGTACATATTTTTTTCCTTTACTACCGTTTTAAGTAAAGAATCATACCAATGTGTGTGTAACAGCTAAAGAAACAAGTGACCCGGAATGTAAAAGAAAATGAGATCAAAACTCATACAAATTGCAGAACAATTTATGTATTCTAATTCGATTTTGTGTCATTTACAAACCAGAGTATTCTCTTTGCAAAATAATTAGTAATGTCTGATGCACGTAAATAAAATTTTCAAAATGCTTATAGAATTATTCTAGTACTAAACAAATGTAACAACTTTGATTTTGGTTGCACATCAGAGACATTTAAAATAATACCGTGACGTATTAAATTAACATTAATATTATTAAATATTTCATTACGTTATATGAGAAATGTAACGATTTAAGTCACAAGATATGTTGAATTATAAATTTATTCGAGCTAGAATTACTAAACCTAATATTCTTATTTAATTCCGGAAAACTAACTAAGGAATGAAAAAGAGTACGACAGATGAATTGCGTAATGTCATTTACGTCTAAATTTTATACATAATGGCATATATATATGTATATATATATATATATATATATATATATATATATATATATATATATATATATATATATATATATATATATATATATATATATATATATATATATATATATATATATATATATATATATATATATATATATATATATATATATATATATACATTTATTTATTTACTTACTTAAATGAGAAGGCACATTTTGAAATTTGAAGATTGGAAAGCCAAGTTAATTCATTAAAAATTCACTACAAAAATCCAAAACTATTTGAGTGAGTGAGTGAGAGATTTTGGTCAGCGCTTAACATCGAGCTCTTCAGCGCTGGTGAGGGATGACATGAGGTGAGTATGGAGCGGCGACGGAATGAAAGGGTGGGGAAAATGGGAGGTCCCTGAGGAAACCCGCCGACCAAGCGGCATCGTCCAGCACGATTCCCAAAACTATTTGAAAAAATTGTGCACATTTACTTAGAATTCAAATTATATGACATTTACACCTACGTTTACACCTACCTGTGTTTTTAATGACCTGAAACTAAATTGTACAGAAACTGTAGCTAGAGAAACATTTATTGAATTTATCGAATCGCACTGATGATTCAGATCCCAAAATTGCCGCGAATATCAGAACTGTCAGGCCGTGTTGCAACTGGAAGTTTTTGGTTAACAAAATAGTCATGAGACAATTTTTTGTGCATAAAATCTGTGACGTGTTTTGGTGTTTTGCGTTTCGTAAATGACGACAGGTTACAAAATTACCCGTTTCTAAATGCAAAACCTCAAATCGCCACCATATTGCAATAGTCTGAATAAAGTTTATGTATATAAATATATATATATCTGTTTATATTATTGCTTTTTAAATTAAATTAAACTTAGAAATATATTTCTACATTTCTTTCAAATTATTTGTTAATCATTCGCCAACCAGGCCTACCAATACTTCTGTTTAATAAACAAAATACCGTATAACGTGCAACATCCAAACAAAAACAATCGACACCAGCAACAATGAAATCTGCCAATAACAATAGTCGAGGTGTTGCAATTGGAAACTTACAAAAAACAAAACGCAAAACCACAAGCACAGTTTCATAAGTGAGTTGGAGCCGGCCTCTGTAGTGTAGTCGATTATGTGCCGGTCTACCGTGCGAGAGGTCCTGAGTTAGAATCCTGGCCCGGCATGGCAGTTGTGTTGTCCAATCACCCCTCTACCCTCATCGGCTCTTAATACGTCGTTGTTAAATGGCCGTAAACCCCTCTCACAACATTCACCAAAGTTAGCTGAAGTACGACCTCAGTTCTCATGAAGCTGTGTTTGTAGGATTGTGCCGCAGCCTATTTAAGAAGGGTTATATCATTGAAATGCATTTCATGCACTGATTATCAGATGCAGTGTTAAAATACAATGCGGTAATTTAGGGATCAACAGAATAGAAGTAAACATGAATACATTTACAGAGAATTGAATGGTTTTGAAATATTACTTCTAAATATCATAATTTAGTTTGACCTCCACCATCTTCTAAATTGGGGGGCCTGAACAACAACTTATTCAGAATTCACCTCTTGGTTGTATAATAGTGTCTACAATATAATGTATCGAATTGTATTTAGTTATGCATTCTTACAAAATGATAGTGGCTACAACAATAAACTCATCTGCACTCAAAGATTTTATAATTCACTATTAATATACATATTTAAGACAAAAGTGGTTAAAAGAATATTAACATAATATGAGGATACATTGATCTACCGATGTTGTGAAACTATCCAACATGGCGGACGTAAATCATTAAACTCTTAAGATTTCAAATCTAAAATTATGAACTGCTAATATACAGTTTTATGACCAGTCAAACATTTCTCGAAATACGACACGAAGTGTTTTATTAATATTTTGCTATCTTCCAAAAAAACTGCCGGACAACAACGTTATTGTCCCCTTCCAACGTTAATTCTTATATTATGGATTGCAAAAATATAAATAATTTATTATTATTCTGTCAAATGGTTCTCGAGATGTGACGCAGCGCCTAAAATGTCTAAATGACCGTCGTTTTTTTAAAAAACAAAAAATGGACGGTGTTTTACGTCAGTAAGCTATGCGCCAGTTGTCAGGTAAGCCTACAAGATAAACATGCTTCAGTTCTTTCAAATCTGAAATAGTCTTGCAAAAATATTTTAGTAATTTAAAGCCAACTTTTACAACAAAAGTATATAGGATTAAAATACTTTTTCTAGAACTGATTCATAGCGAAATATATTTTATACTTATGTAACAACGTAGTCTAGTGATGCGTAACACCGGCCAATCAACTGTGACCGCTAAACTTTCTATTTGTACAGAGTATGCAGGGATGGTCTTGGCGGGTTCAAAAGTGCCAGGGGACGCGCAGACACAGAGCCAGATACACATAGATAAACACAGCCAAACAGTTACAACGTAATCTGTGCTTATAATCTGAGGACACTGCTCCATTCACCTTCTACAGCCTATAATTGCTACACACCGTAGCGTCTAGTAAAAAATGCCTTGACGTTCTAAGCAATCAAGTGCCAAGCTGTTTCTATGCGATGCCACATTTAACTGCAGCTGGATAAGAATAACTGTTTATTATGCTAGTGGTCTTATCCGATACACTTTCAAATAGTGACATATCATGCGAACGCGAATGCCAAGAAAGTAGTATTAACTGCTTTGCTTTGAAGACGGCTTGGATATTTCTGATGACAAGTGTTCGAAAATATTTTGTTTTTATGAGTCCAGAAGTATTATATAATTTTTGATTACTACCTTGTTAGACAGCCTTGCACTTAAAATTAATAACGTCTTTTCCAATTATTCCTTTCCTCTTTTCAAATTGTTTTCGTGCGTTGGATGTGCGGTTCTTACATTCGTCTGTCAATTTTCTTCCTGTTGGTTTCTTATTGGCTGTTTCTTGGGATATGAATCTAAGAATTGTACTAACTGTGGTTATTATTTTTTGTTTTTGCTTTAAATCTAATTTTGTTTTAACTTACTCCAGGTATCTTTAAATCTATGAAAATGTTAAAATTTTATCATTTTGATCTTTACACTGAATCATTCTGGTAAACAACAAACAATACGTTGTTATTAACTTACGATACTAAACGGCTTTTAATTTGATTGTTTGAAGTCGTTTGCTTAATTATTTTTGTACAAGATTAAGGAGTTTTACTAAATGGTTGTGAGACTCAAACAGAATAGTTGCGAAGTCAGTTTATTAGTAAAAATGGTAATACATTTTTTTTATTTAAAATTGCGTTGCATAAAAATTTTCAGTAATTTCTTATTACCTTTAAAGAAGAACATTTACTATTTAAGGCACAGATCTGCCACCTCTGCTCCCGCAGCGGTTAAGACAACTCAGTTTTTAGCTTACTTTCCGAAGGAAGAAGTATGCTTATGATATCACATTCCTGTCCATGTGTCTGTGTGTGAATATGCTGTGCGTGTTACAAAAAAAAACATTTGAACCTGTGGACCAAATTTTATCAAATTTTGCACACGTACAGCCCTTTGTAATCTGACTTCTTATTTATAGATTTTGTTTTACGCCCAGTTCACATTATATATATGGCCGCCATTTTAACATTTTTCGATTAAGCTTTTCATCTATGAAACCATACTTAAGAATTTCATCAAATTTGGTACAAAAGCTGATTTGACGTTTGTGTATGTTGTTCATCTTGTGTTCATATATTCAAAATGCCGGCCATTTTTACATTTTAGCATATATTACATATTGTTACAGGTTGAGCAAAAACTTACATGTAGGCAATGCTGAACTCTTTAGGATAGAAGTATTATAATAAGAAATAAAATAGTTGAATTAAGTTATTGATTTACCAGCTCACAAAGCTCACAAAACAATTATCAACTCTAACATTCACAACACTCTTAATTATGCACACAATTACTACTGTGCAACAGTAACGTTAATTAACTTTGACTAGTACAGTGCAAAAATATTTACCGTTAATCAAAGAGTACAAATCACAATAAAAATTAAGCCATATAGCCAATCAACAATCTTTAAAATAGTGAAATGTACAACCTTAACAGTCCGAAGTGGTGATGGCTCACCATGTGCTGCGCAGCACCCAGAGTGCACCGCTGTCTTCGCTCTTGAGGTCTTCGGTTCGACTCCCATCGCGCATCTCCTGGTTGTCCGTCGTGCACAGCTGTCTTCACACTTGAGGTCTTCGGTTCGACTCCCGTCGCGCATCTCGTTGTTGTCCGTCGACCCACACAGCAGTCCTCTTGTTCCGCCCAATACTGATCCGAAGGTATATGCCTGCAGCCTCACAGTATATCTGACGTCACCAAGTTGTCTTCACCAGTCTCTCTCCACAGGCATAGAACCTTCTTCTAGCACGACCAATGGCGAACTCTCCTAAGCTGCCATTGACTGCTTTAGCCGATATGACACCTCCAGTGTTGTTCTCCACAGTTCACCACCACCTTTCTGTAGCAAACCGACACCTTCTTCACTGCTGCCGTCGATATAACACTCCAAGTGTTATCTGTCCCCTCTGCAGCCTGCTGATGTTACTAAGCCTCGTTGCCGACTGCCGCCGCCGTGTTGCCCACCCCCGAGACGCCGCACTTCGTCAGCTCAGCCGCGCCGACACAACACCCCAATATGTTACGTAGTTTTTTCATGTCAGCAGATTTGCTTTAATATTCGAAACAAGCGACATGGCGCAGTAATAAAACACTTCGGAGGACTATAGTTCGACCTCTTCTTGAGCCATCCTGGTGTTAGTTTCCATGTTGTCCAAAACCACATCAGGCTATTTCTACTGCGGTTCCACCAAGGAGGACACGAACTATAACTTCCACAATTACTACGTGTTTGAGATACTGGTTCCGTCTCAAATGAACTTGCTGACGTCGAAACTTTTAGCCCAACAGCCTTTCTACCTACACTCACAGTAAATTGAGCAGCTTTAGGGCAATGATCACCAATAAATTCATTTCACTGTGGCTTCTAAATTTAGTTTTTTAAAGCGATGAGCCGAGCCACGATTTTGTCACAGATAAAATTTTGCATAATTTTGTTTCAATGCCTTACGTGCACATAGGCAGCTTTGTCTGCTTGTTTGTTATTGGCAGCTTGCCTTTGTTCAGACATGTATTTTATTTTACTGCACCAATCATAATAAGGTTACTTTATGTGATTTGCCGGTAGATCCATAAGGAAAACAAGAATTTAAACATCAATTCACTAACCACGAAGCACAGCTGCATATGTACATATATGGCTTTGAAACTAAATGGTACAATACTCGTGTATCTTAGAAAAACGTATATGCACTTTGATAATAAATACAAATATTTTATGGGTCGGTTACACGAGGGCCAGTGAATCAACACCTGAACTGCTGACTTACGACTTGTTGCCCGTATACATCTGCTTGCCTAGGAGGATGATATGAGATGAGGTCCTACAGTGGAGAGGCACCGGAATGAGATGAATGGGTAAAAAGGGACATCCCCGAGAAAACCCGCCGACCAGCAACATCGTCCAGCAATATTATTAGTTACGCGATGATTATTACATAAAATATTTATGTAATCAATGGAAAATCACTGACACAAAGTTGGCCGGACATTAAAGTGTGGTTGTGTCCTATCAATACCTCGCTGCGTATACATGTGCACGTATGGTCGACACTTGTACGGTACGTGGTCTGATAAATTCTGATAGCATGCAAATCGTTACTTTCCCCACACTTATATTTAATTGTGAAGTTCTGTAGGTAGATCAGTAGAAATCTTAAAGTACGTATTCCAATTTAAAAGAAATAATTTAATGCTGTCAAAGTATGGTTTTTTCTTAATACAACATTGGCAATTTTAAAAGTGAATTCGTTTTTATATATGTAATGTTTTTTTCTTAAATTTGTGTTGGTTCTTAGTTCGCAACGGGAACGGCATAACAATTACCACAATTTTTATTAAATTTTACAGAAATGTTAAAACTACTTTCTGCCTAACAAGAGTTCCGTTACAATACAAATAAATGAACGCGTATTGGTTCATATTGGTTTTTAGAAAATTTTTCAAATACTAATTTTTGAAGCGTATGATTCAATCCAAGTCAAGTAGGTCTATATTTTAAGGTTGACGCTTATAATTAAACAATTTTACTTTAGAAGTTTATGGAAATGGAATACATATAACAATTTAAGAGAATAACTCTGTAATAAAGACTTACTAAATATGTGAAATTGGTTGTCTATGCACTAATTAGGTTATTAGCGCAATAATAAGATTAATTTCGTCGAACTCTGTTCACATTTGGTCGTCACTTTTAATGTGACAGGAAAAAGGTTTTCTCTAAAGCATATTTTTTAAAGGAAAGGGTATTGATCACAATTATTTTTATTTTGCGGATATTCTCATAAATAAATAAGGGAACCGATAGATGGTTTTACGTTGTAATCGTTGAGAGGTCACATGTAATCATTCAGTTCATTGTTTGCAATTCACATGTGTCTTTATTATTGTAGCCAATTTAGTCTCTCGCGTAAGAAATAGCATATTTTATCTTTCTAGCTCCTTACAATTACATAAATTCATGAATATACTGTGGTTGCAGAAATTTATGAACTTCTGCAAATCTTTAATATATGCTCTTCTGTGGCAAACATGTAACGTCATCGAGAAAGAGAAACTAACTAAAACAAACGATAAGATGATCAAATATACTTTCTAAATATTAAGTGTATATTATAATTTGGTAATATTAAATAAATTTATAGAGTGAGAAAAGTGCAAAAAGGAGCACTATTATAAAAATAATCTGTTATGAAAATTATGATAAACAAAATGTGATATTCTGCAATTTAGATTTCGTAATTATGTTACATGACCGCAATTAACCGCATCTCTGAATGAATACTAAACACAACATAGTAAATGATAAAGTAGTTTTACGAATGTTCATTATGGTGTTTAGTAACATTTTAAACTTTATTGTAAAATTAAAACCAAAATAAACCAAAAATTTTATACAATGATTGAAAGCGACCAAATTATTGTATTCCAGAGAAATTTTTCACGAAGACGCTAGATGTACTTGAAGCCAAAATACAGTACAATCATTGTGACTAATAAATTTAATGAAATTTACACTGGACAGTAAAAAAGTATTAATCATGTTAAATATTACATACAACAGTATTTTCCCGTAGTGTTCTGATTTTCTCACGATTCCTTTGAGGTTAAGTAACAAAACATAAACCCTCAGAAAATCAGTTTTGGCTTTTCATCCACCTTAAGTGTGTGTTATCAATAAAAAAATCGTTAATAATTATTCAAAACACGTTTGTGGCGCAACCGGAAACATATGTTAAGTAAACGCAGTTACCAATAAAATAGTTAAGTCGTAATTCCAACCAATGGGAGCAAGCAACAATACCACTGTTAGAAGGGGGTGATGTGAACTACGAATTTGGTGGGAAGTTACTGCTTGCCAGAAATTTAGAAAATTATCGTGTCCAGTAGGCCTAAAGTCATTCAGATAGGAATTGTTGAAACTAGTTAAGGAAGTCATAGAACACGTTTGGTTAATGATTTTGAACGTTGGTGCTTTTTCTCTGCGTCGTAGATGAGTTATGTCTCACCCTGACAGGTTTCTTACCCAGAAATTTTACTTAAGACATAATATATAACTATTTTATTTAACGATTAAGGAAATTCCGCCCACGCACACGACCTGCTAAGTTCTATTGGAAATCAACACATTGAAGAACGCACTTTCAGATCTTCTGCATACGTCATAACGCATAAATGGAGCCATTGATTTCTGGTGAAAATAACTTTGCAACAATTTATTTCACTGTCTTACGTGCACATCTGTAACTCTGCCTCATGGTTATTAGCAGAATGTACTAGCGCAGAGGCGTAGCTCACATGACTAAGCCAATCAGAGCAAGGTTACTACAACACCATACGTCTGTGATTAGCGGATAGAATTCCTAGACGCTGAGAGTAAAACAAATCCAATGAGCTGATCCAGCTCTAGGTTAGGGTTTGTGGCGGGGAGGGGGGTGCGTTTCTTAAAAAAGTATATATATCTACACCCCCAATTTAAAAAAAGGGGGGGGGGGTTGAGCTCCTCCTGGAAACATTGGTTTTAAGGTGCAAAATGATGCTATCTAAGGTGTTTCCTAACTAAATAATTGACTATACCAATTAATATTTTATAATATTTAAGGTTAAACTGTGCTCTAATGAAAACAAAGGAAGGGGGATTGGCCACATCCCTGGATCCGCAGCTGTCAGCGACCTGCAGATGTGTACGTGAGTGAGATATTTTGGTCAGCGCTTAACATCGAGGTCTTTAGCGCTGGCGAAGGGTGACATGAGTTGAGTATGGCGCAG
This sequence comes from Medauroidea extradentata, assembly GCA_003012365.1. Taxonomy (NCBI): domain Eukaryota; kingdom Metazoa; phylum Arthropoda; class Insecta; order Phasmatodea; family Phasmatidae; genus Medauroidea; species Medauroidea extradentata. Next base: position 45,388 of record PNEQ01069527.1, on the reverse strand, counting down.
CGTCGGAATGAAAGGGCGGGGGAAACGGGAGATCCCCGAGAAAACCCGCCAAACAGCGGCATCCTCTGGCACGATTCCCACATGCGAAAATTCGGGGATCGAACCCGGATCGCCTTGGTGGGAGGCGAGTGATCTGACCACTTGGCCACCGCGGCCCCAGCAGATGTGTACGTAAGACACTGAAACTAACTGTTGTAAAATTCTTTCACCAAAAATCGCCGGTTTTTACAAACAAGTTCAGGGGTTTGTACCAGTAAAATTTTTTCTTTTTTATATTTGTCCCAAACACTTTTCAACTTAAATACATCATATAACATGTAGGCCTACTTTCTCCAAATTAAAAAAATATTTGGCCCCACACGTTTTGCACAATCATTTATGAAAGTCACAAAATAGCCAATGCGGTGTACAGATAACAAAAAAAATAGTAATTAACTCATGGAATCAAAATTACAGGAACAGAAAATCAGTGAATGAGTTAATTTTAAGACGTGTTTGACAAAAGTTAGTTTGAAATTTTCATTAACAGATACTACTCAAAGATATAAAAAATTTACTAACTTTCCAAATTTGAAAAAAAAATACAAAAGTTTATCCTTTTGTAATCGCAAAGGTGTCTTGAAGAAGCTCATAGCATTTAGTATCGATATGATTTTAGTAGTCCAGTTGCAAAAATGATAATCTGGCACTATACTGATTTCACAGGGAAAGCCCAAAACTGATTCACAGTGTACCAGCAATGATATGGTAGAACTTGTAGTGTGGTGTTATTCCTTGTAATCCCAAATAACTTATATTAAACTCCCAGCTTAACTAAAGTTGTAGAAATTGCTTAAATTTGTAAAATAAAAATGCTGATGTTGAGTTTTGTAACAGTATATGTCAGTAGATTAGTTTTGGAACCGTCCGATAAACATCGTGGCCACACCCAAATAACATTGATTGTTGTTAACATTACCAAGTGTAAATGGGAAACAATTAACACAACATCTTAAAAAAAACAATTCACGATCGTATTTTACAAATTAAAAAGCGAACTTAATATCAATAATTGGGTGATGTTCTGTGTGAAACATCACACACTTTGACAGCCTTAAGCTGAAATATTAAAGCACAATCTTGATGAACCTCAAATACGAATTATTTCACGTGAATATTACACACCTGATAAGACTATGAGACGAAGAACCGTCTCTAAGTCGAAACGAACATGACATAGCCATACGAGACGGGATGACCAGCGATTTACCAATCCTCTGTTCGTATTAGGGTATTCAACCTTGGAAACTACCCCCGTTAGAGGTGAAAATCGGTCGGAGACCAATAGGTGGTATCTGCCATGTTCACAAATGCGTCTTAAGAGAGTGTGGTAGATAAATAAACGCTGAAAACATCAACTGATTTCTACGCTTTTTTCGCAGGCAGTATAGATAAAATACTCAATGACAATCCTAGATAATGGTATCTGCCGTGGTAGAAATCCTTCTATCGTTTGACTTTTGGATATTTAAATAACACAGAACAGTAAATATGGAGTGAAAATATAGTTGCTCAATTATTAATAAATATAATGTTTGTTATTACAACGATGATAAGTTTAGCTATGACGAATGGTTCTTACATAAATTCATACATTTAGTTGTTAGGCGTAAAGCGGGGAACTGGAGAAACTGCAAACTATAAAAGTAACAGTGTCTAGGTATGAAGAATATAATGTTTAATATATTTTGTTTTTACACTGTTAAAAACTTCCCAAACAGTAGGGAAACAATAATCACAATACGGGAAACTTACCATACTTCAGATTGCCATGTTTAGCGCTGTTATTGTACAAGTCTTGTAAAATATGTACACATTTGACTGTTTCCATGATCGCAGCCATTGATGTAAGAGAAATCAATTGTACCATGTATATTTTTTTACAACACTCCTATTCAATGGAATTGTAAATTTACAATTTATTTTACATTGAGGTTTGACAAAGAAAATGTGGCGTGTTTAATGTGTTAGGGTACAAACAATACTAAATCTTCTTTGAGAACCACGCGAACCTCACTTTTTTTTTTTCAGTTTTCTATTCACACCGTATGTGGACCTATTGTGGTACGTATGAATACACAATAAAATCACGTATCGGCCGAGTCTCTTCATATTCATTGGCAGCCTGAGCGGCTACCTTGAAAAAAATATGGTACATAAATAGACGATAAAAGCATGAATTGAAATATACACGCTTTTAAAAGTCAATATGGAAAAGCCACAAAACAACACTCCTATAGATAATGACACTAGCAAACTTTTTGAGCAAACATTCACCCAAGCGTGATTTGTTGCGTCGCAATTAAATGTACGAGATTTCGGCGTCAGGGATTGTTCTTCAGAAATGCGGTACTCCGGAAATATTTTTACTCAGAAAATTGGTAAAACCTATAGCTTACGGTTGCTGTTTTTTGATTTTCGGAAATAGACTTAGGAAAACCCAAAATTTTTAACTGAGGTTTTTAGAGCTGAATTATGTACCGTGCCTTGTTAAGGGTGTTCAAGTGGTTTAGTAACTAAAGTTTATATATTTAAGAATAATTATTAGTTTTGTAGATTATACTTGAAGGCACAGTTTCCTCTTACGAAACGATTTTAGCTAGCACTGTTTTCTCATAATGGTACGTGAAAGACAAAATTTGGATGTTACGCTGCATTGCAAGTTATGAAAACCAGTTGACTTAGTTAAACGAAACAATTCAGAGTGAACTATCATGGCATGGGCTACTTAACCTTATGTTAGAAAAACTCACTGTGAATTTTAATATTTTAATAACCAACGTGTTACTAAAAAATCGTTTCCTAAATTTGTAGCAACCATTCTTTGTACTTGACTTTGGCAAACGCAGTAAAAATAAGAACGACTCTGTCTCTTATAAAACGTGAAGATAATGTTGATATGTGCAATACTCTTATTGCTATAGAGAACGTAAAATTAGCCTTAATTTATACGGGGTTAATGCGGGTTGCATACAAGCGCCTGAAACACCTGGCACGGCTTCTGAAGGCGTTTAGGCGGCAAAGTGAACGGCTGTGGAGTTGGCGGATACGCAGAGGCGAGCGAGACATCTTCCCAGAGGCTTTTAGCTGGTGCGCCCTCTTCTTGGCTGGCGGCACAACCCCAGTCCCTGGGGGCAGATCGCGCGCGCGCGGGGACAGAGATGGTGAAATGATGAGGGGATGATGGATGACGGCGTGCTGCTGATCTGGGTTTGCCGGACCAGGAGGCGGGGGAGGGGGCATGCTCAACAAAACACCATCGACGAGCGCAATCTGGGTTGCTGGTCGGCAGGGGCGTCTCCCGGCCCTTCAGTCCGTCCGTCAAGTCTTCTCTTCCGTCTGCTGCGCTCGCCCCAAGTAACAAACTGCCGCGAAGAACCCACACGTGCCAATGAACGAAGCGATATCTGGTGTAGGTCATTCGGGATAAAGTGACCACTAATAGTTTAACCTCTGAAAAATATCACTAGCTGTTATTGCGCATAATTTAACATTAAGAATAGTCGCCTTGTAAAATATGTACTCATTTGACTGTTTCCATGATCGCTGCCATTAATGTAAGGAAAATCAATTTTACCATTTTAATTTTTTTACAGCACTCCTATTCACCGGCAATATAAAGTTACAATATTTTTACATTGAAGTTTGACAAAGAAAATGCGGCGTGTTTAATGTATGGTTGGCATTTAACTAACCGAATGTAGTTCCATGTATTTTCCTTTTTCAGTGCAACACTACTGAAATAAAATAGATTGAGATCGACATATATACATTTTATGTAATTAATAAACATTTTTTGTGAAACTATATAGGTTCCTACCGACTGCTCAATTTATCTTACATGCACAAACATCAAGTAACGTGTCCAGAGGTGTTAGATATTTCCCGTCGTTATACGTTACACACGGAAAGATACAAATCAGCTTAAAATAGAAATTTAGCAGGGCTTTTCAGAGTTCTCACTTCATCCCAAACCAACTTTATGCTGCTAAAATTGCATTACGCTTGTAAAAGTGAGTATTAAAAGCGATGGCCAGGGAAAAATTTATTTTTTATATTTGTGCCTAACACTGCTCAACTTTTGCACATCAAATAACACGTCATTTCCCCAAATAAAAAAAAAATTAGGCCCCATAGTTTTTGCAAAATCACTCATCAAAATCACGAAATGGCCATTACGGTGCAGCCAAAATAAAAAAAAAGTATTTAACTAAAGAATTCAAAATTACGGGAACTGAAAGTCAGTGTATCAATGCATTTCATGACATGATTGACAAAAGTTAGTTTTGGATATTTCAGTAGTAGCCGAAAGTCAAAGTTACGCAAAAATTTTCTAATTTTCATCAATTTTTAAAAAATACAAAAATATATCTCTTTGTGTTTACAAAAGTGTCGTGAAGTAGTTCATATCATTAAGTGTCGATATGAATTATCTTGTTTCTGCAAGTTAATTATTTTTTATTATTTTGGCTACACCGCAACTGCCATTTTGTGACTTTGACAGGTGATTATGCTAAAACTATGGGCTCTAATTTTTTTTATTCGGGGAAATAACATGTTATCTAATGTGTAAAAGTTGAACAGTGTTTGGCACAAATATAAAATTTTGAATTTTTACGGGTCCAACGTCCTTAACAGTATGTGTACATCTGCAGGTCTGCTCTTCACGCTCGCTGACAGCGGCGAATACAAGGGGTGGCCCGGTCCACCCCTCTTATTACCTTTTAAATCATAGTTTAGCCTAAAATTATTTGAAAAAGTAATAAGTGGTGTATTCAATTATTTGGTTAGGAAACGCCTTAAATAGCACCAGCATCATGTTGCATCTTAAAATCTATATTTTTCTAGGAGAGAGCCCTACAAAACCCCCTATTTTTTTAACTTAGGGTGTGGATACATCTACCTTTTAAGGAATGACCCCCCCCCCCACCTCACCCAGGAGCTGGATTCACCACAGGTCGCTCATTGGATTTCCTTTACTCTCAGCGTCTAGGGGTTCCACCCTCTAATCGCAGACGTGTGATGTTGTAGTAACCTTGCTCTGGTTGGCTCTGTCAAGTGAGCTACGCCTCTGCGCTAGTACGTTCTGCTACAGATGTGCACGTAAGGCAGTGAAACTAATTGTTGCACAATTATTTTCACTAGAAATCAATGGCTCCACTCATACGTTATGACGTATGCAGAAGATCTGAAAGTGCGTTTATTCAATGTGATGAGTTCCAATAGATCTTAGCAGGTCCTGTGCGTGAGCGGAATTTCCTTGACCGTTTAACAAAATAGTTATATTTTATATTTTAAGTAAAATTTCTGGGTAAGCATCCAATCAGGGTGAGACATAACTCATCTACGAGGCAGAGAAAAAAGCACAAACGTTCAAAACTATTAACACCCCTCTTTCTATGAGTTCTTTAGATATTTTCCACAATTCCTGTCTGAAAGACTATAAGTCTACTGGACACGATAATTTTCTAAATATCTGGCAACCAATAACTTTCCACCATATTCGTAGTTCACATCACCCCCTTCTAATGGTGGCATTGTCGCTTACTCCCATTGTGTAATTACGACTTAACGATTTTTCTTAACGTGCGTTTCTGGTTGTGCGACAATACTTTTTGAATAATTATAACATTTCATTTTTCTATTGTTGACACACCCTTAATGCTGTTGAAATGCCAAAATTGTTATTCTGAGTGTGAAGGGTTTTGTTACTTAACATGAGAATCGTGATAAAATCCCAAAACTACGGGAAATATATTTTTACATATACATTTTCACAAGATTAATAATTTTTTAACTTTTAATACTCTCCAACGTAAATGTCATAAAATTTATTTGTCGCAATGATTGTACTGTAGCTTGGTATCAAGTACACTTGAAAGCATGGAACGTTTTTGAAGAATTTTTTCTGGAAAAGAACAATTAGGTAGCTTTCAATCAATGTTTATATTTGTCTTATTTTACTTTAAATTTTACAATAAAATGTTGAATGTCACTAAAAGAAAACACCTTAATGAACTTCCGTAAAACTACTTTACCGTGTACTGGACGTGTTTAACATTTATCTAAAGATGTGGTTTAATGCGTTCGTGTAACATAATTTCGAAATTTGATTCGCAATGTACCAAATTTTAATCATCGTTGTTTCAATAATATGTTTCTTAATGTTATTGTAATTTTTTTACACTTCTCTCGCTATATAACTTGAATTAATGTCACCAGTATATAATAAATAACGGAACTAAGGTTTCAGAAAGTAGGTTTAACCACCGTAAGGGATCTGACTCCTAACACCTTTAATTCATCGTTTGCTCTCGTTAATTTCTATATATCTGTAAAGTCACGACATGTTTGCCACAGACGAGCATATATAAAAGTTTTACAGAAATTCGAACATTTATGCAACATCAGTATATTAATTATTTTGTATAACTGGACAGAGCTAGAAAACTAAATATGTTTTTCTTACGCGAGAGACTAAAGTGGCTAGAACAGTTACGGATACTACAACGCATTATTTACAAACAATGAACAAATTGATAACACATGACCTGTTATAGTTCACAACGTAACACAATCTATATGTTCCTTTATTAATGAGAAAATCCATAAATAAAGGTAACAGGGATCTATACTATTTTCCTTAAATATATATTTTAAAGAAAATTATTTGGTGTCATCAAAAATGACGAGAAAATGTGAATATAATTCGACGAAACAAATTTATAGTTGCGGTAAATATTTAATTAGTGCATAGACAACCGTAATCATATATTTAATAACACATTAGTATGGATTTTTCCTTTTCAATAGTTGTCTATATTCTATTTCTATGTACTTCAAAAGTAAAATCGTTTATTCATAACGGTCAAAATTTAAACGTACTTGACTTGGATTGAATCATACGCTCCAACAATTAGCATTTGTATAGCTTTCAACAGTCAATATGAACCAATAAGAGTTAATTTCATTTGTATTTAGATGGGACTTGTTAGGCAGTAATCTATGACACTATATAAATTAGTTTTAACCTTTCTGTAGATTTAATAAAATTTGTTACAATTGGTACGACGCTCTGGTCGAAAAATTAGGACCAACCCAAAACTAAGAAAAAGTCTTTAAATTAAAAAAAAAAAACCTATTTACTTTTTAAAATTGTTAATGTTGTATTATTTAAAAAATATATTTTGGCCACATGACATTATTATCTTTAAATTTAAATAAGTTTTTTAAGATATATACTGATTTATATACTGCGTTTCACAATTAAAATACAAGAAGTTATCAGCAAAACTGATACGCCTACTTTCCTCAAAGTGGGTGTAAATAAACCTGGCAGTTAAAATTGTTTAAGTACTTCGAGGAAGATTAAGTAACAATATTAATTAAGTCGTATGATAAACTAAATATACAAAATATAAATTAGCTTAGGCCTACTATGTAATATACGGGTACCCAGTTTAATAAAATTTGGGGAAAACATTTTCTGAGATGTCTTTTGATTGTAATGATAAAAATATAGCCACCTATTATTATTATATTACATAATATTACAAAAGAATGAACGAGAAACGAAAAAATAAATTCAGCTTTTCATGTAGTATGTGTACCAAGTTTGATGAAATTTATAAAACGTATTTTATCATGTAAGTTATATTATGCAAAACAATATAAAATTGGCTACCACTATGAAATTATAAACATATAACGTACGAAATTCATATGAGTCTAATCAACTTTGAATGCAGTATATGTGTACCAAGTTTGATAAAATTCAGAAAAATGTTTCCTTTGACATGTATTTTCATGCAAAAAATATTAAAATGGCCACCATTTTGTAAATAATAACATGGGAAGAACGAAATGTACAAAAGTCAAGTCAGACAAACATTTCTTAAGATATGTATAACTATGCTAAAACAACATAAAAATGACCGTCATTTTGAAAATACATCTACGGGATGAACGACCTACACAAAAATAAAATAAAAGTCAGCTTCGTACTAGTATATGAGCAGCAAGTTTAGTGACAGTAAAAAAAAAATGTTTCGTTAGATATGGGATACTACAAAAAAAAGGGCCGCCATTTAGAAAACATAAACACAGGATGGATGAAATAAACATTGTTCAAAGTCAGCTTTGTATGTAGTATATGTGTACAAAGTTTGGTGTAATTCTAAAAAAAAATATTTCCTAAGATACGGAATACTAGGATAAAAAAATAAAAATTGCCGCCATTTAGAAAATATTAACACAGGTTGAAAAAAATAAACGCTATTCAAGTCAGCTTCGTATGCAATATATGTGTACCAAGTTTCGTAAAATTCTGAAAAATTTTCCTAAGATATATATTACTGTGTTAAAAATATAAAAATAGCCACCATTTCGAAAATATATACACAGGATGAGCGAAATACGCAAAGTCAAGTCAGCTTTGTATGAAGTATCTGTGTATTAAGTTTGGAGAAGTTATAAAATATGGTTCGTTAGATATCTAGCTGGATGTAAAAATGTTTAAATGACCGCCATTTTTAAAATATGAAAGCGGCGTAAGCGAAATATATAAAAGTTGAATCAGTTTTCTAAGCAATATACGAGTACAAATTTTGATTTTATTCTGCCCACTGGTTCAAAAGGTTCAGTGGGGCACACAAACACACACATCTACACAGGAAGGTGATCCCATAAACCTACTTTATCCTTCGGAAAGTAGGCTAATAAAACCACTCTACTGTTACCTCAGCTGTTAAGAATAGATTGCATCGTATCTTTATGGCTTTGTTTGTCTGTGTATTTCCTGTTCTGTGTCGGTGCGTTCCCTAGCACTTTTGAATCCGTAAGTTCATTTATACATACTCTGTGCAAATAGAAAGTTCAGCTGTCACGTATGACTGACCAGAGTTATGAATCACTATATATGTTGTTACATATGTATTGAATATCCTTCAGCTATGAATCAGTATTAGAAAAAGTATTTTAATCCTTTATCATGTTGTTATAAATATTGGCTTTAAGGCTCGGCATCAGTTGCCATATTGATTTATTACATTTTTCGCTCTTATGAAGTTCTCAGAAGAAAAGTGTGAAATTTTCTATTACATTACCAATTATTTTTACCGTACGCTTTAAAAAAAACTCGCAGTTAAACGTATGTTTAAGCCACAATCGGTCTAGCAAATTAAGAATATACAAAATTGTAGTACCGACTGCGATGCGTATAACGTCCTTGGGCGATGGGCACTTGGCCTAGAAAAAGGCGTGGTTTGGATTCGGGGGCGGGACTTATTGGGGTGTTTGAAATCTGAAAGAGCTTAAGAATGTTTTTCTTGTTGGCCTACCTTACAACTGGCACGTAGTCTAATGACGTAAAACACAGTACATTTTTTTCTGATGATTCTTTTAAAAAACGGCAGTCATTTGAACATTTTAAAATCTGCGTCACCCTTCTTAAATAGGCAGCCGCACAATCCTACAAACACAGCTTCATGGAAACTGAGGTCGTACTCCAGATAACTTTGGTGACTGTTGTGAGAGGGTATTACGGCCATTTAACAACGACGTATTAAGCGCCGATGTGGGTAGAGAGGTGAAAGGACAGCACAACTGCCATGCCGGGCCAGGATTCGAACTCAGGACCTCTCGCACGGTAGACCGGCGCATAATCGACTACACTACAGAGGCCGGCTACAACTCACTTATGAGATTCTGTTTGATGTTTTGCATTTTGTTTTTGGTAAGTTTTCTATTGCAACACCTCGACTGTTATTACTTGCAGATTTCATTATTGCCTGGTGCCGATTGTTTTTGCTCTGATGTTGCGCGTTATACGGTATTTTTTTCATAAAACAGAAAATGTTGGTAGGCCTAAAGTGCGAATGATAAACAAAGAATTTAAAATGAATTTACAAATAGTTTTAGTACGTTTTATTTAACTAAAAAAATACTATTGGACATACGTTTACCCAGATTATTGCAATATGGCGGCAATTTGGGGTTTTGCATTTGGCAATGCGTAATTTGTAATCTTTGGTAGTTTTCAAACGAAAAACGCCGAAACACGTCACAGATTTTGTTTACAAAATTATGTCACGTGACCATTTTGTTAAGAACAATTTCCAGTTGGATCACGACTGGACATTTGTGATCTTCGTGGCAATTTTGGGATGTGAATCAACAGTGCGATTAATCGATAACTGCATCTCTAACTACAGTTTCTGTATAAGTTACTTTGAGGTCAGTCAAATCACAGGTAGACATAAAATGTTATGTAATTGGAATACTAGGAAAATATGCACAATTTGTTTAAAACAGATTTTCCTTGTTATAGGGACTTTTGAATGAATAAATTTGGATTTCCAATTTTCTAATGTGAAAACATGCATACAAATATAAGTTAAATATGTGAAAAAATGCAAATAAATATATATGCATTTATGTATATAATTTAGACGTAAACGACATTACGCAATTACTCTATCCAATCCTTTTTCAATCTTTAGTTAGTTTTCTGGAATTAAATATGCATATTATGTTTAGCAAAATCTAACTTGAATCAATATGTATGTATTTCAAAGACTCTTGCAATATAAAGCATTCATTACACTTTTCTAATAACAGAAGTCAATATTTAATATTGACGTGAAATATACTTCGCGATATTATTAAAAGTTCTCTGACTTGCAAAAAAATGAAATTATAATATACGCACTTTAAAAGCTTTGTTTTCATTAATCAGACATAACCAATTATTTTTCAAATATACTGGTTTGTAGATGACACAAAATCTTTCAGAATGAAAATATTTTATATTTATCTGCGATTTGTTGTGTGTTCTGTTTACATTTTTTTTTACATTTCGGGTCATTTGCTAATTTAGTCGTTATAAACAAATTGGTTTGATTCTTTACTTAAATCGGTAGTTAAAGTAAAAAAATCTACACCTTTCAATGCAAAACAAAAATCACCGCAGACGGCAGGATTCGAACCTGCGCTCCCAGAGGGAATCTGATTTCGAGTCAGACGCCTTAACCACTCGGCCACGACTGCTGCTATAGGTATTTCTGCCTAAAGAAACAGATTTCAATTTCTATCGATACTTTCTTGGGGACGTTAATATGTTCGTGTATTTATTGCGTTAAAATGTCTACTAATTTATAAAAAACGTCTAGATTGGAACTAAATGGCTATAAATTTTGGGTTTTGTAATAATAATAAACTGGGCATTTTGCTACCCAACGGGCAATAATTTCTTTATTGTGCTTAACGTGATTAAAGTACTTGGATACTCTGTTAGCGAAAATCATTTGTATTCCCACGACCGTGGTTGACACAGTGGCTAGAGCACGCACCTCCCATTAAATTAGTCAGTGTTCGAATCCCGGCGGTGCCGTATGTAGGAAACGTGGCGCACGATGCCGTTGGCCTGCTGGCCTCCTCGTTTACACCCTCCGACGCCCTTTTTAACCTATCAATGCATTACGTCACTTATCTATGGACGGGCTTCATTTCACGTCATCTGCCACTGTTTGGCAAACGTCTGGGGAGTCCAATCATAGGTCTGCTCTAGGAATGTGAACCTCCACCAAGTGATATTCATTTATTGGTATTTTTGTTACTCGGCTAGAAATTTGAATAAAACGTGTATAATTTTTATTTTTTTGGCTAACAGATATCATTGAAACATTCTCTGGCATTATTAATTAATTAATTAACTCATTTAATTTAGTAAAGGGCTCATTGGTAAGAAAATTAGTTTTACATTTGGCAAAATCCTCATATTTTCAAACCGCTGATGCATTTCGACAACATTTACTGATGTTTCATGTTCTATGTGATAAATTTAATACACAATTAAAATGAGTCGTAATAAATAGTGCTCAGATGAAATTTTTTTTTTTTTGAAATCATGGAACAGTACCCTTTCAAAAATGAGTTGAAGTGACTGTATCGATGAAAATGTGTTACAAAAACAAAATTACAAAACATATATTGCTGCAGTGTGTTGATATGTAACACAACACACGAAAAAAGTAAACGTAGGCTTATTTGTAACAGTAATTTAGCAATTTCAAAACTGAATCTCTTTTTGGACGTCATGATTTGGAGTGGAGACATTCTACTACTTAATTATGTATTTAACTTCCATATGAACACAAATAGACATGACGCATTTTGTGAAAAAAAAATTGGAGTTGAACCCGTTCTCAAATGACTGGTTCATATTAAAGCATTTCGCATAGATTTTTTTATGGTCATTTAGATGTAAGTCAAGGCCAAACGAAATAAACATAAAACTTTATTTGATAGATAGCCATGGAGTATTTGTTTTGCTTTCCATCTTCGTTTCACGTACGGGCAGCTAACTTTCTTATCCAGACATGCACAAAAAAATCGTAAAAATGAATTAAAAGGATTTTCTGCTTACGGCTGGTGAAATTATACACGAATATAAAATACGGTACATTTTTTTTTAAAAAATACGTGTCCCCAGTACAAATCTGGCGAAAAATTTGTGCTTTCATTCCAAACCAAACATGTCCATGTCTACCCGCTGTAATAATGGTGATCCCCGCGCAAAACAACTGCCGAAATACAAATGATAAGATGACGGTTCCGTTACAAATTTACTATAACACGCCAGTACGTGATTATGCCAGCTTCAATCATCAAACACTATATTTACTATATTCCCTCAGAGGAATAGGGAACTTAAGGTGGATTGATCCCTGTCAGATCGGTTTTACGGTTTTTCTTATACATCAAGGAATAGACACATTGTTTTACTTTTTTCACGCTGACAATGCATAGTTTATTGTTTCATTCACTTTTTGGAATCCATATGGCATTGTTTCTGTTAATGTTGCGGCGTCTGTAGTCGCTCCCGTAAATAAAGCAAATTTTCCTTTTCAGCTGTTTCCCGTTGCAAAATAATGAATATATTATGGTTCCAGCAATTGCAGAAAATCGATTAAGTTTGTATCTATGCCTTGTAGTGACAAAAATTTCAATACATCAACTGGAACTGATGTTATCGAGAAGAAACAAATAAATCCAAGGTAGTAGGGATCAACACCCCTTAAGAGCAAAATATTTAAACTATTACACAGTTAATTAACACACCCCTCTGGACAACTGTGGTTAAAGAATAATTTGCTTTCACTCTGTTTCCCATTTTTTGTATAAGCAGAGTCTAAATGATTTTCAGTAGGTTACAGTATAATTTATGACATCAAATGCTCACTTGACGAACGCTAACAAGCAACTGCAAAAATTGTTTCTTTGCTCTGAAAAATCCCACAAGATAGTATCACCGTTTTCTACATAACTATGAATAAAGACAGACACTTAACGTCAGTAATGTTAGTCTTAATTATTATTTGGTACATGTCATGCTGAATGTAACCTCATTTGTCAAACACAAATTTTGCCCATCTATTTTCAGTGTATTAAATTTTTATGCATATAATTACTTTTATTTTATTTTTACATATTATTACGATGAAATTGTCATACATCTCTGTCGTATCCAAACTCCTACAATGTCAGTGAAAAAGTTTGCGACGCGGTAAAATGTTCGTAGAATTCTTATCTGAAATTATAGTTATTTTAATAATATCGTCACATTTATGATTGTCTCCTCAACAGCAGAATTGCGGGAAATTTCGCTTACAAGGAATATTGGGCAGGAATAAACAAACCAGTCTTAAAATAATTTATTTTAATTAAATTGCATAAAAATAATTTATGAAGACATTATAATTTTGTGAACGACTCGAAACTGAGTGTGAAACTACGTTATCATTGCGTATGTAACTACTTTTTAGCACGGTGTGAAGTGTGAGAGGTCTAAAACAGCAAAGATAAGGCGTACGACTTAAATCTAAAAGGTGGTTTTTTTTTTTTTTTTTTTTTTTTTTTTCATTATCCATTATGCAAAGGTACACATTTTTACAATTCAGCTTTCTGTAGGAACCGAAAAGAGTTTGCAAAATAACAAGAAGCTCAGTTAAAAATATTAAGATATTTTTGTAAAACACGTATCCTCATTTTGCCAGTTATTCTTTTTAAATTTCGAGGTAACGATATGCATTTGTACGGGAACTTATTGCTGAAATGTTTAAACTTACACACGCATACACACCAACACTCACACACACACATACACACACACACACACACACACATATATATATATATATATATCGTGTAAAAAAGAACAACAATCTGACAGAATTCCTCTGGAATTGCTTTTTTTCTGTCTTTATATGTGTGTTTTTATGTATTTTTTGTTCTTTTTGTACTCTGACATTCAACACAAGTTTGATCAGTAAAACATGTGCAACCTTGAATATCCGCAAACCAGTAAATTCTAATAAATTTTCGTATATTATTTTAGGAAATAAAGAGCTTTATGAATTTAAACATTACCGGTTTTATAGTTGTCGTAAGCAAAGAAAAGTGAAGTGCACTATAATCCTGATTTTGTGTACAATTCTTAATTTTATCGGATTTTTTTGCTATCATCAAATCGCAACAAGGCTTCTTATTAATATGAAACTCATTTTCGAACAAAGCAGCTACGAAATAAAGTAATTTTTTTTGTGAGGCACGGCGAAATGCAAACTATCTAGTCCTTGTTAAATTCTTAATATGAGATAAAATGGCTAGCTGCTTGTCGTGTGCTTACACTGCCTTACTCCCGGGTTTTGAGGCTAAATCGCTTCCCCTGCTAGTTAGATTATGCGCATCGCAGAGAAGCAAAGCGGGCTGCGTGTTTGTAAACTTCTGTGTCCGGATTACTCCGCGTACTTTTCCTTTCTATACTGTTGCATCCATCAGTAACTGCTCGTGTGTACCTAGGTTATAATTATTAGCTAATAATGACGATGTAAATAAATGAAAGGATATAATTAATTCACGTTTTATAGTTAAGGCAACTTCTGCAGTTATTGCAATAATATATTTAGTTATGGAAAAGTAAACGTTCTGTCCTGCGTGAAAACACTAAACGTAATTATTGATTCAAGGAGCCATTAATTCGGAAATCTGCAGATTTATGTACGTACTTGGATAATGAAAATACGTTTTATTTGTTTTGTTAGAATTGTATCTAAGTCTCCATTTAGGAGTACGTAAATGACAGTAATTTATGGGAGTGTGTATTTTTTTTAATGTTGAGTAATCGCAAGGTTTCTCGATGCACGTTATTTTTAAATACCGCGTCAGATAGGCTGACTGCGACCTGCTGTGTGGATATTGACTACTCGAAGTACGCGGGTGGTATTCGGTGCGCGCAGGAGGTCGTAAGTAGTGTTAGGTGCGTGCTAATGTCACGTTAGGGGTGGCATTACAGCCGTTCGAGCAGCTGACGTGCGGGGCGCACCCCACATATTGAGCGCGTCAGCTACCAACTGGTGTCCGGCACTCGGTGAAAGAAAAGAACCAACCATCTCGCCAACCCCAGTACCTTTCCCGCACCCCCCGTTAATAACACCGGCGCGGTTTCAGAGGGTGGAGGGGCGGGGCGCCGCGGCGGGGGTGGCCGAGGCGGCGGCGTGATTGGCCGGACGCAGGGGGTGGGCCACGCCTCCACGGGGCGTTCCCGCCAGAGTAGACGCCGCCCCTGAACGGACGATATAAGCGCCGGGGATGTCGCGACGTCGGATCAGTCAGGGTCCGGTGGTGCATTGTCTGGACGTCGGCCGTCGTTTCAGCTGCCTCAGCTCACGTTCAGGTACACCGCGTCATGTATCGCACTTCTCGGCCGTTCCTCGTCATTTGACGGATGTAAACACCCTTCTAGCCTGTCACTTGACGAGCGGCTTGCGTCACTGTGTATGTGTAACCTTGCTGAATATTATCTTCAGTCAGCCTGTGCAACCATTGTCATCACTCCATAATACTACTTAATTTGTGTGATATTAATTTACAACTATTCTCTTACTAAATACATGCCTCTAAAATAATTTAATATGTTATCGTAAATGTTTTGTCTGAGAGGGTTGGACGATGCAAAAGTTAACACATATCAAAACATCTTACAAGAGACCGAGTTTTAATTTTGTTGTCATGTACAACTGTCACTGAAATCATCATACGTTGTAGAGGCTAGATAAATTTTATGTCATCTTCTTAATTGACGGTTGTTCGATATTTTAGATCGTACTTTTATTGCTTCTTTACTGTGTGTGTAGTATTAAATATATATTTTTAAATGGCGTACGATTTGTGCTTTGATTGAGATACATGCTACTTCAGACTCGCTATGATAGTTATTAATTTTTTCGCGTAAGTTTTGTAAAAGTCCATTACCGAGATATAAAATGTTTTCTTTTTCAAGCGAGTACAAAAATCGCACTTCCGATACTAACAGTACTAGTAGAAACGCTTCTGAAGTCGGCATTTTGGTGAGTAGATAATTCTCAAACAGGTTATTTTAAAAACTCTTTTGGTACCTTATTGTTAAAATATTAAATATATTTCCAAAACGATTTGCGTAAGTTTAGTAAGTGATCTTATGCCTATATTTCTTTCTGTTGAAGAGACGTTACATAGATGGTAGTTATGTGATTACAAAAAATAAGTAATAAAGAAAATAATCCTTTATAGGTAGCGAAACATGTTAAATAACTAAACTAAAATATCGTGGCTTTTGAGCCATCGTATGAAAGCTTAAATAATTGCTTTATGTTTCGCAAAAAAAATTTTAAATAACATCTACCTATTGGCGTTTCAATCTCTATTTGGAAATAAATACACACGTGTAATCGCCGTTTGTAAAATAATTTTTCTTCGTTACGTAAGAAAGTTAATACTCCAACTGTGTTTATTTAATCAATCCTAAAATATTAGACGACATAAGCTACGACTAAATTCCTTCCGAATAAGTGACGCATTTATAGTGACAGTCAACACATTTTTACGGCGTGGCATAGTAAACATAGTTGAAAAACTGGAGTCGTTTCATTCAATACCACCGTGGAAAACTTAAATCTTTCTCTCCCGCGAACAAAAAAGATGGTAGAAAATAACTGCGGATATCGTAAACCGAGTGATTTCCAAAGTTAACTGTCGCAAAGATAGCTGCCTCGCGAAACTTAGATGAAAGAGACAGATACTAGAGAGACAAAAAACTGACAACTTTCATGGGGTTTATTATAGTTATTTTGGTAGTTTACTTTTTCATTTGTAATTCTGAGTGTACTGGAAAGTAAATAATTTTTAGCAATTTGAATATGACACTATTAAGTTATTTAGACCAGTTGTAAGATTACGAGCTTAGATAAATTAGAAAGCAAAAAGAAAAAAGAGACCCTAAGTGATTTTTTAAAATAAGGTTAGAAAATTTACATATCAGTAATAAATAACATCTTATGACACAACCTAAAAGTGATCGCTTAAATTAAGTTATATTCGATCACACGCAGTTTAAAACGTATGTAACAATAGAAAGGATATTATTAAAAAGGTAAAGACTTTTTTGTGACAAGCAAAACAATGTGTTTTTTTAGTTGAGGTATAGTTATCTTTAGTTTGTTAAAGGTTAATTGGACAGTTTTATAAACCTATTTTACCGTCTTCTTCAAGTCAAAACATTTTCACCGATAAATAACTTAAAACAAATGTGATTTCTATAAACGTTAGAATTTTAACAATAAACGTCATTAATTATTATTACTATTATGTGTAGGCTACAGCAAAACAATGATAACTTTCTGTGTGCAATTTTAAACAAGGCGTTATGGCGCCGAACTACTATGCTTACTAAATGTTTATATTACTTCTGGGTATACTTGACCATGTTTAGGTTTTGAGAAATATTCTTACAGGTACAAATGTTTCATTAAATAGTTACTAAAGCTTCCAATTCACGAACACCGCACTTAGCCCGTTGAGACGCCGTTCTGTATTGTTGTTGATCGACGACCTGATTCATCAGCAATGACGACGCACCGTAATGCTGGAATTACAATATCGCGACTGACGCGACGCGTAGTGCACGACGTTAGTAAAATTATTTGTCAGCCAATCAGCGTCTCGGCTTCTGTTATGCCAGCGCAGAAGTCTCGACGCTGATAAGCTGACAAATTACTTTATTCGTGTCGCCCATTTCACGTCATCGTGTCTGTCGCATCATTGTGATTCCAGCATAAGTCGCGTTGCGATGCGATCAGTTTCATTGTCATTTCCGTGTTGGTGATATGGTCATAATATCAGTCTTATCTTTGATCTTAGAGGAGTAAGCTGCCGCAAGTTTCGCGATTATCACTAATATTATAAAATATCGAAGCTGTCACACACACATATTTATATTATATTATATATATATATATATAAACATAAGAAATACAAATGTCACCTCTCATATGCGAGTGTTAAAATTAACATTGAGTATAAATTGATGAAATAAGTGTCATTACAGTGCATTTAAAAACACGATGCCTCTCCCAGGATGTGTATATATTTCAAAGGGTAGAACAGAACGTTTTCTGAAGACCTTAAAATAATATAGAAGAAAATTTAAGTATTTTATGGTATTCTATTCCTGTGCTCGAGCAGAGAAATTTTCTTCGTCATTGTAAGTCGTTTTTTGTGTTCTGAATATTTGTGAGTTAACTATAAACAAACGACTTTTTTAACGTTCGCAATCAAAACCAGCTACTTCAGAAAGAAAATTACTTATATTGCAATACCATTAAGCGATACATCCATACGTAGATATAAAGCAAGCCTAATAAAGGTGTGAATTTATTCCCAGCGCGCATGTAAGAAGAAAACGCTCTTCGCTTCGGTTCGGCCGTCGACGCCGATAAGGGAGCAACTACTGCTACGTATCGTCCACTGTTCGAGATATTTAAAAAAAAGAACCATCAAAAAATCATAACTGTACATGTTCCAAATAAAATAATCTCTAGAGTTCAAGAAAGCCGCCTAAAGCAGGTCTTTTTAATAACGTTCTACCAACATTTAACGACACATTTCGAAATTACAAATTAATTTGGGTTTCCTTTCGTTTTATCAGCATTAGCAAATGAGTTGAGGTTATGTCAACCCCCTTGTGTTTTTATTGATTAGTCGAAGTACGCGACAGATGCGTGGAAGCCGGTCACACAATACACAAAAGAAAAACCAAGGTAATTTAAAAAATTCGGCAATAAATATTCTATGGTACGTCAAAAGTGCGTGAAGCGATGATGAAATACGGAGCCGCTTAGCACTTGTTTGTTTATTGCTGAGTGCAGTTTCTGCATCTGGGAAGTTTGTTTGTCTGACGTAAAATTTTACACAGGTACCAAGTAATTCGTTAAATAAACTAAATTGAGAACACATTGAAGACCTCGGGAGATAATAACTAAAACCCACATTGCAAGACAGCCGATGTCAAAAAATCCTACCCGTAAATTTCAAATAAATTCTTATTTACGAAATACGTACTTTAAACCACATAGTAAATTATGTGTATACGAAATGCTTTTGTCCAGATTTGACATAATTTATTGCACCTAAACTGAAAACTACAGGAATGATAGTTATTATTATTTACTCCCGAAGGCTTCAATTATATAAAACTTTTTACTATAATTTATTCAGTTCAATATGATTTCCTAACTTGGAAACAAAAACTGTACGGCACATAAATAATTTGATCGTTAAGTGCTTGTTTAATTTCAAGTACAAATACGTTTGTATTTTACATGAGTGTATATTATAGCGTTAGTACGAGAACGAATATGTTTCCATTAAAATGTAAACAACTTAAAGTATTTTACAAAGGATCCAAACAAGTACGTTGAAAGGTTGCATTTCTTGGAATGATTCTTAATAGCTGCATTGTGAAAGTATAACATTGGATTATTCAAAGTGCGAACTAAACCGTTTACACACTCGAGTACGTATGGTTGTGAATAGCTTGGACGTACCGTAGACTGTAAAATGTCAGCTAGTTTCGTCTGTAAATATTTCAAATAGCTGGTAAAAAAACAATTCGGTTCTCGTCTGATTTCCCACTTAACATGTCAGTACTACGTTCAGGACCTGTTTTGTTTGCTGTTCTGTTATGGCGAGTCACTTCAAACAACGCAGAAATGCAAGTAAACATTAACAAGTAAATATTCCTACATCGCTTCTGATACATTTAATGTACTTATTTATCTGCCTTATCAAAGCGGCAGTATTCGTTCGTGTGGAAATAGAGTTAAACGTAAGGTTACTCTCATAGCAATGTATGCGATTTTTTGTTTGTTTCCTGCTGCGTACATAAGTATATGCGATTTTTGTTTATGTATTACTTACGTTTTGTTTACAATTTATATTTGGAGAGCACTACATGCTTACATACTAAAATTGGTTTTCAATAAACAGAAATTAACGTCGTTGAAATGATACTGTAGCTCTACTGTTGGAATCTTCTTAGAAGTGGTTTTATTTTTGCAAGAAAGTCTACGTTGTCATATGCTTTAACCACCTTTTCTTTGCTATCGCCTTGGAGCTAAGATTTAAAACTACTTACGTGCCATGTGCTTTTGACAGAAGTATATGCACATAATATTCTTACTTACTTCCACGTTTATCGCCACTATCTTAAGCTAACTATGTCTCTAAAACTATTACTATTGAGTAATAAATGTTTTAAGTGTACGAAGCACTAACGTAAGTTTAATCGCGTAGTGATTGAAACTTGAGAAATTCTGTAAAATGTATGTAGACTGCTGCAGTTTGTTTAACTATTTTGTAACACATTGCGCGATAAAATCAATTTTATTTTAGCCCGTTTGTCACCATTACTCTGAACGTTTGAGAAACATTATCTACTGATTATGTCACGGCAAAAAATATCACGAACATGTTCTATCACGACGAGAATTCAAATAAAGTTTAATTAATATAATTATAGTACACCAGCGTCAATATAACGTAAGAGCAAATAGTTGTATATAATTAAATTCTAATTTGCAGTCTCAAAATTTCTTAATATAGGTCGGTTTATTTCCCAACATAAAACCGATTCTATTTCTGTAACGTTTTGATATTACTGAATTAATATGTCTTTTGCCGTAAATTTTAGTTTTGATTTTAAATTGTAATTTCCATTAGCACTTCCGGATAATATTTTTAAAGATTATCGCAACTATGTTATTTGAATCCACCACACTGTTACACTTTCAGCCGGTCAGGAAAGTCAACATTTTACACAGTTTACTACGTATGAAATGGCAAAACATAATTAAAAACGTCAATAAATTCAACAAATAAATTATTCTCTTGAAAGTTAATAAGCATTAACTTAAAATACATAACGGAAATCTTTAAAATGTAGATAGACCCAACTGTCAATCAAAATGCTAAAAAAAGTGTTCAAACTGTTTGCTAAAATAATATCATACACAGCAGAATCTACATTTTGGTAACGAACCAGTGTTTCGTAACAAAATTAATCACGCCGTTACGAAAAAAAGAGTTATGAGTTCATAATAGTTCCTATTCTCTTTTTAAAAATAAGGCAAAAAGTACCACCATAGATATATGTAGATTTAATTGCTAGCATAATTTTGAAAGCGGGAAAGTTTGTACAGTTGCAAAAAAAATGGACTACAAGCAGATTAAGTTAGTGGAAATTTAAACAAGGAGTTTAAAAACTTGCGCGACCAGACTATGAAGTAAAGCAATATTGTATACAATTTTATGTTGAGTAAGCAAACCTAGTTAAGAATAGATTAAATTCTCTTATACGAATCGCAGATATATATATATATATATATATATATATATATATATATATATATATATATATATATATACCGTAAGACAGCAATTTAAATTACCTTTATTCTGGTAACGTAACAGTTAGGCCTGATAGATATTCGCAAAATAGCTTTAATACGTGATGCGGCAAATGGGAATACGGAGAAAATGAGCCTACGTAAATGTTTTGCTTTTATAGCCATCAGCGAAAGTTTCTTATCCAGCTAGTTAATTTTTCTTGATAGTTTAAAGAATGACGGATATCGATACATATTTCATTCACTACTATCACACATTAAACATCAATAATAATTTATGCGTCTAATCAAGAATATTATATCTAATCACACGAAAGTGAAAATTGTGATGGCAATTTACAGAATTTGTTACTAGCATTTCACTCTTTGTAAACATGGATTAACTTTACAAATTTTTTACAATGTACTTTGTAAATTTATTCGCTAAATAAATGTAAACATTTTAAAGAGACTTGTTTTCTATAACTTTTAATTTTTTACCATTATAGTACGCATGTCATTAATTAATATCATTTCAGGAGTCGTCATTCTTAAAACGTACAAATTATTTTAATTGCTAGGGTCGTAAATGAAACTGTCAGAATTTTTTTCTTAACATTACGACTACTTTTAATAAAGCTGAACACATATACCGCCTAAAGACAAAAAATAATGTGCACTTAAAATAAAATGTTTTATTCTTCATAATTTTAATAATCTATACTTGAGAAACTTTGATGAGAGTATACAAAATACGTACGTGGTGAAAAATTTTCAATCCCACTTATCGGAATTCCACCTATCACAAAGTACATACTCTCAGCAAATTTTTTTTTGTAAAATTATTGCAATGATCACTTTTATAAAATTATGCACCGCTACTTTTATTGCGAAAATATGTGACTAGTGATCAGAAACATAAAATCTTGTTTGCAACACCTTATGTAAAATTTTTATTCGAGAGAAAATGGCGAAGACTCAACGTAAAATACAAACTATGAATATAACGTCAAATACCCAACAAACGCATTGATCTTCGATTTCCTTTCAAAATAAATAATCTTATTCGGCGGCTTTTACATTTCATTTACAATATACTCTGTTGACATTCTAATTATATTCCTAAATGTTGGACATGAACGCTATGTCATATTTATACTATTTGTAAATGTAAACATTTAGCATCTGCGAATGGTTAATTTCGTTCAAAGATTGAATGCGGTAACTTTAATATCAGCATGAGTCATAGGCAGTTATTTAATAGGGCTGTAACGACACAGGATAAAATTGTAAATTTCAGAAGTATTTCTGAAGCGCCAACACTACGTGTTAGCAAATTATTTTACTAAACATTATATACTTTAATAAATGTTGGTATTACCAATGTTCAAATAATTCAAACGAATATCTTTATGAAATTATATCTCGTATGCGGATTCTGAAAATCCAGTGATGATTATTATTCTTATATACCTTCAATACGAATATATTTTTTATAGGACTCCTATTTTAATTCGCTTTATCAAAAACAATTTTTATCGCTTTTAATTTTAATTGCATTAGTAAATTTTTTGATAAACTTTGTAAATAATTACATTTAACATTTCGATATTTAATGGTAAAAAACAAAATATTGTGTTTGAACTGGTTTGTTATTATAAATAAATTACGGAGAAAAGTTAACATATTTTTTAAAAATTGATCTGAAACGAATGGTTTTCAAAGTGGAAGATTAATTTTCGTGTCGAAGGGGGTTATTTCTTTAATATTACTCAGTTCCCTAAGAGTGTTTCTTAAACGCGTATGTTTTTTTTACCGTAATCAAGGGGTGTAAAGTAGAGCGATACTTTCCACCGATGTCTTATTCAAGGTGATGAAAACACCTGTAGCTATCTGTCCGTACACATCCTTTCTGCTTCTCTGGGGAAGCGCTTATTTGTGGCTGTGCAAATTTACAAATCTCGAATTTTCGAACGCTGGCATTGCTCTGACCAGAAGGACGCACACATACCAACGTCAAAATTACCCAAAACTATTTTAGTAATTGTTATTTATCTCTCGTATCACTTAACAGTTTATATATTTTCGTGCAATAAATTATGCTTTACTTAATAAACGTAGGAAACTTTACTTCAGATATTATGTTTAACATGTTATACGGCGCAGTACCAGAAACCTAATGTCGACAAATAAGTATTTAGTTTATATTTTACTTATGTTTGATTTTATTACGGGACGATGTATGTATACTTAATGGCCAATATGCATCTCGCAATACAAATAAATATTCCTTCTCGCTATGCAGGTACAGAACTGGGCATTGAAACAATATCAAATCATATATGCAATAAGCCTTTTGTTCGCCTCTATCCTGTGTTCCTTGTTATGACGTAAATACCGATGTTCAAGTTGGTCGCCTGACTGGACCTTTTAAATGCGTTCCAGGCCTAGAAGTGCGGAGATCTCTAAAGTCTATACAGTGCCTGCATCACGCATTAGTCTCGCCTCTAAGCGCATGTCGCGGAACAAGAACGCAATATTTTTGATTTAAAAATTTCCCGGAAATACAGGATTTTTTTTTCAAGTTATCAGCGATATTTCAAAACAACATTAAGTATGATGTATTGTGATTTTGTATCTTTTAGCAAATACCACGTGACATCTAACATTAGTGTACAAATAATTCAGTATGTCTTAATTGGGAGTATACTGGTGTAACATGCCGTACGTATTTTTGACTTCGAAATTCAGTTAGAGTGTTACTATTCAGACTAAAACTCCTCTAAGTGGGTAAAATGTAGTAATTTTCAACGTCTATGTAACAGACATTGTTTTTTTTTAAATACACAATTAATAATTTTTTACATTTTAACGCTCTAATGAGGAGTCCTTTAGGCAGAAGCAGTCTCATAATTTTATATTTATGTATTTTTATAGTAATTCTTGTATTGGTTTGATTAATAAAATTTTAATTTTGAGCATACACAATGTAGGATACTAATAAAACTTCTGACTTCGCAGGCAATTGTTAGTTAACTCTGTTACGGCAGCTAAAATCATCGAATGTATATATAATCAATTCTTGATTATTAAACAGGATAGACTAATGCAATATTTCCATAAATACTGTTTTTAAATAAACCACAGGTTCAAACTCTGTACTTTAACATTTCCGTAATTTCTATAATGAACCTCAAATGCATTTTATTCCAAAGAATTTATGAATCTGAGTTGCCAGTTGTCATTCCCCTTGAAGTACAGGTACAGCGCGTATTAAACGCATTTTAGCGAGTTCGTATAAATACGTTTTATTATGAAACTATTCCATTTGGGCTCACTGTGCCAGTGTACGAAAATAAAACACTTCAGACAAGGACGTAATGCTATAGTTAACACACCATGTTCATAAAAACACTGTTTTTAAGCTTTCCAACATAGCTTAAAACGGCCTTTTCAGACTTACGCACTTCAGAATGTTCGTACGAACTAGAAGTACACTCTAAGTCTGAATTATTAAATATTGACTCTTCATGCCGTTGGATGGAGCAGTTTCAAAAATTGAATCAGTGAGAAACCACTGTGAAATCGGAGACTATTCACTGATTCCGAAAAATAACGCCAACATTCCACAAGATGATTAGTGAATGTTCACATATTTTCCAGTACTTTTTACTGCTTCAATAAGTGAAAACTATTTTTTGAAAACAAATGAAAAAAATCGGAGAGTATTAATTGAGATACTTGTAAGATGTTGGCACTCTTAAAGGAAATGAGTGAAAATTCACTAATTAAACAGTGACTATTTTCACTGATTCAAATTGTAGAAATTGCTCCATCCATCAGCGTGAAACAGTGAATATTCACTAATTCAGAATTAGAGTGTAAGTGAAACTCTTAAAGAGACGTGCAATGAACTTTGTTACGGACTTTCCTCCAATAAAAATAAATGTTCAGTGCTTTAAGTCCTATAGTAGATCGGTGGGAATCTTGCACGATAGTTCAGCGCTTCTCTCGTTGCGGTTATGCGGCATTTGCTGCGCGCTACAAGGTCGCCCTTATATCTGAGTCTCTAACACGTAGACACGCACTTACCGGGAGGACTGAACCCAACTAAGCTCGATGAGGTAATCGATCTCAAACGATTGTTGAACTACGTCTGCGTGCTTCCAGGACATTCAAATGTATTTAGTAACATTACAATTTATCGATATGCATCGATCCTCATTTACTTTCGGCAGCCTCGAATTCTAAGTTTATGTTTAACGTCTTATTTAATGCCCGCTAGAGTTGCAAAGACGCGCTGTTAAAGAACAGTTTTAGAGACTGCAAAAAAAAAAAAATGCAAAATGTCGGCTATATGTGAATACTTTTTGACTATCGGTTTTCGAGCTAGTAATTGAACTAAATTTCGAAACAGAACGTTCTTAATTCACAACCAACGAATATTTGCGAACAAAGAAACGCGAAACAGTGAACAAGCGGTCTGCAGCAGCTACGCCAAGCAGTTTTGTACAGCACTAACATGAAATATGTACGACATTTTTGTTACATTGCAGTGAAGAAATTAAATCCATGATAAACAAAAATTTAGTTACAAGCATATATCTAGTCGCAATATGCATACGTTTCTATGTTGCTAGTTATTGCGGTAACATAATAAGTTTAAGCACTGAACTAGGAAAATGGAGTTCTGGGTTCGAGTCACGGGTTGTAAATGTGTATTTTTAGTAAGAGTCACCCGATTTACATGTTCTGTTACTTGTGACGAATCGTCAGAATTTTCTCGTAAGAGAGTAAAATTAATTAGAGTAAAGTGGGCAATTGTGCAGAATCTCGCAAAAAAAAATATATGTCAGGAGGAAGCGATAAGTAGCGTGCATGGTTCGAAATGGAAATATGTGGTGACAAATTTTCAGTTAAAAAATTTGTTACAACACAGTTATATTTGTTTCATTACTACATTACGTATCCTGTTCTTTAAAGTGAATAAATATATTAATTATTTCCACTAACTACTTCAGGAATAATAATGGACAAATGTATTTTAATGATCGCATTAACTGTTTATCATTAACAATTATATGTATATGAATGCATAATATAGACGGCTATGTAATTTTAGTATTCCAACTATTACAGTGTTTATAGGTACGCAAAAAATGAAAAAAAAATCTGTAATTTTCTAAAATTGTAAATAATTATTCTTGCCCACATCAATTAAACGAAGGGCAGTACATAATGTGTACTATGTAAAGGATTTTAAAGATTAGTTGCATGAGGAAATCCTTGAATAACATGAGTAAAATCTGAGTATTTTTCGCTCGCATTGCACAGTGAGAAACTGAGATATTTCCGTTGAGGAGAAGTGTTATCACTCATTTGACGAGAAACATAATTTATCTTTATGCACTGACTTACGAATGTAACTAAAATGTATATTATTTTAATGTATGAACAAAACCAACTTTATGCCAACTTATTAACTCCTATTTTATATTTTTAATTTGACAAATTTTTAAAACTTTTTATTTACGTTATCACACAAAATAACAATTGATAATTAAATTTAACTTTTAAATAGGGACCCTTGTTTTTCGCGAAAATAATGTTGCCACAGTTTGTTTCAGTGTCTTACGTGCACGGCTGTAATTTTGCTACATGGTTATTGGCAGCGTGTCTATGCGAAGAGCCGTATCTAATTTGACTGAGGTAATTACAATAACATTAATTCAACGCCACAAGTCTGTGATATGCCGGTAGAATCCCAAGGCTCGCGACAGTTGAAATATCCAATCACTGAACACGAAGCAGAACTGCAGATGTGCACGTAAGGCACCGAAACGAAGTGAGGCAAAATTCTTTTCGCGAAAAACAAGGGTCCCTAGTTATAAAATTACGTAAACTAGTGCAACAAGTATGTCACATTAGAATAATACAATACACTTTCAAAAACCTCTGTATAGTAATAAAAAAACACGTCGTCGATTTTATAACGTGGTCTCGTAACAATTTTGTCTAAAAGCAAAAGTTGCATTGAAAACACGGCATCGCTTTTTCATCAAAATATTTAGCGAATATAAACTCTCTTGTAAGCACGAGAGTGTTCATTCCTTTGCACCATAAATACGTTCCGTATCAAAATATCACCAACAAATTCGAAATAAGAATATTATTTCCCCCCATGTGGCGGCCATGATTGATATCAAGCCTCAGAAAATCTTAAGGTCTGAAGATTCCTTAAGAAATACTAATATTTGCCTTAGATTTCAGTTACTTCTTGTCTCTCTAATGAAAATTCCTCACATTTAACTCAAAAAGACCTATTTAACTCAAAGTGACTGTGCAATTGGTCCTAAATCTATTAAATAATAATAATAGCACTACTTTAACATTACGCGTGGTGTTGTCAAACAGCTCACAAAATTTGCAGACGTAAATTACTATACCAAAAAATATTTTTATTTAAAATATTACATTTCTCTGTGATGGCAATGGTAACAGCAAGATACAATATTTTCGAAATTATTTACTATGACTTTAACAGTATTTATATGCTACCTTTCTCCCAATCCGATCAATTTCGCGCAGTCAAAATTTTACATGTTAAACACCTGCTTAGCTTTCCACCACCAAAAAGTAATATAGAGGATGAATTCCTACAGTTAAACCTTAGATTTTTAGAGGCTGAACAGGTAAATATGTACGAAACATTTAGGACAGCAAATAATGTAGACTTGTTTCTACAATCTGACTTAGTGTCTTAATTACAGAAACTCAAAAGCGGTGAAACCAATATATTATTACAGAAAATGACAATCTACCGTTACATATTATCAAGACATTTAACTAAATCGATATGAATTCTATGAATTCCTACAAATACGTTAGTTAATTTTTTAAAACATACCTGCCGTAACTAAAAAGTTGAAAACATGCAAACATAGATCAACGTTTATACATTATTTGTGAATCTATGTTCAATGTTCTACTACAGTAAATATTTTCGCAGAGCGAAATGAACCCATGCGAATACTTATTTGATAGATTCCCACAGTTAAATTATTTATCTTTAAAGGCCTACGTATTTATTTACGTACTTGGCGCATGAACGGTGTTGCAGAGCGTCGCGATATTTTTTACGAAGGACATGCTAATTTCATGTTATTGTCAGGCAGCAGATTGTACTCCAAGTTAACATATGCTCGTATACTTCTGCTGTTGGCTGGAAGTACGTGTGGAACAACTGAAAGACTTTCCAACCAATGCTATAAGTATAAATAACGGTACATCGCGAAAATGTTTTGTGCCAACATACCTTTGGAAAGGCTTTGGTTTCTTGTGACACGTGTGATTGGGTGCTATACGTCTGACACAACGGACCTGTCTGCAGATCAATAATATGCATCAAATATTACAATAGCGGGATTCTTATTGGCTCAGTGAAATAGGGTAACAGCTCGGCGTACAAGCGAAAGCTAACAATTAGAGCCACGATTTTACGGTGAAAAGATTTTGCAACATTTGGTTTCGATGAGCCATGTGCACGTCTACAGGTCTGCTACATCGCCCGTAATTGGATAATTTTACTCTCACTTGCCTTGGCAAATTACAGACGTAAGGAGTCCCAATAATCTTATTCTGATTGGTGCAGTCAAATGAGGGACGTGTCTGAACAAAGACACGCAGCCAATAACCATGAAGCACAGCTGCCAATGTGCACGAGAGACACTGAAACAAAGTGGGGCAAAAATATTTTCGCGACAAAATCGTGGCCCTACTAGTAATCTTTTCATAAGTAGAGACACGCAAAATTCGCGTTATCATTTGGTAACAGACTAAACTTCACTTTCCTATACATAACAGAGCATAATATGCGATTCAACTGGCCACGGGCTTTTATGTGTTGTCATTTACGTGTGTTACGTCTTTACAGAGATTGGCCTCTCTACCGTGTAAGCATTCTCCGCGACAAGTCACGACAATATCGGCCAGCGGGAGAAGTCGAACGAGTCTATAGTCACTTGGAGTCTAGTCAGCTGTCAGAAAATAACGCGAATTTTGCATGTCTCTATTCATGAGATGAACGCGCGTTGAAACCCAGCAAACAGTCAAGTTTTCCCGCGATGAACCGTCATGAGAGGTACGTCAATTCATTTGGCAGCAGCTTAGACTTGTAAGTCCTATACACCCACGGGCCACAATCGATTATCTATTGGCTTATAACCGTACAAGCAGGTAGCAAGCGATAGCACTTCGCATTATTTCCTTATTTACTACTGGCTTGCAGTAGTCAAACGCGTTTCGTAGCAGCCGCCAGCAAGTCACAGACATGACAATGAAGTATACATAATTGGCGTTCAACCTGACCTGGAATGTATCTGCGAAATTTACGTATCTCTAATCATCATCTCTACGCATTACATATACGAATGGAACATATACTTAAAGGAGGCCGCCTTTGTGAACGTTCTTTGCTCGTTCGAGGTGTGGAAGTGGTAAGGTCGACACAGCAGGCGCATCAACCCTCCCCTTAGCCCCTAGTGGCAGGTCAATGAACTGACTTCTCGCCAACACCGCGCCTGAATGAAACTTTCAGTGATGACCCTATTATTTTATAAGATAAAGGTGTATTGTACACGATAATACCCTTTGAACGCCAAGACTTTCATACCAAAAATGACCGCAAAGCCGCTATGTTCGCCATTTTCTACAGCTAGAAAAAAAATGCTTTAATGAATAGTGGTGACCTTGAAACGGATATACGAACGTAGCGTTCTTTAAGTGCTATTCCAAAGCAGACGCGACTCATGTGTGTCGAACAGTTTTCGAATAATCTTGTAACGTCCGAAGATTTTCACGCCGGTCGGCGACCTGGGCACTCGGCCACCTTAAACTTTGCTTCTATAATTTAAAAAATTAAACAGAACATATTTTAGAAACATGATCTTGGGGCTCCTGGAAGTGGCTTAAAACAGATTTTTAGACTGCTGTAAACAAGAAAATGTCACTCAGATTCTTAAAAGACGAAACTATAAGCACACCTTGGTCTGTTTAATACTAGCCACGAGTTTTACCACTTCGCGTTATCACGTCACATTGTAAAAAGACCAGGGACTGGAAAGATACTTTATAAAAGTAAATGTGTTACAGTTACAGATACTCACTAGAATTGTAACCCAGTTATAACTACTAGTTACTCAACTGCAAACGGTAACGGAAGTAAACTGTCGAAAAAAACACTTTGCAGAGTAGTCAACATAGGAAAATCTGGTTTCTCGATATGGGCAAGTGTAAATCACATGTCCTTTGTGCGAAGTTTTCGTATTCCGAGAATTAGAACCATCCCCAAATTGAATAATTCTTGTTTAATAAAAGTAACGACATTTTT
Organism: Medauroidea extradentata; assembly: GCA_003012365.1. Classification (NCBI taxonomy): domain Eukaryota; kingdom Metazoa; phylum Arthropoda; class Insecta; order Phasmatodea; family Phasmatidae; genus Medauroidea; species Medauroidea extradentata. Next base: position 14,203 of record PNEQ01069527.1, on the reverse strand, counting down.
CGTTACCTAACGAGGAAAAATGTAATTCGGTTACGATGAAAGTTACTGAAATTAAAATGTAACTACGTTACCGTGTTCGTTACTGTTAAAAGTAACTGTCACAAGTAACGTCGTTTCTTTTAACGCGTTACTTCCAGTCTCTGGAAAAATACTACTAGTCTACGAAAATGCTGCACGCTAGCTTAGCGCGCTGTGAATAGGGGTGATGCGGCTCTTGTCGAGCGTGGAAGTCTGAACCTTACGAGCGTCATCTGCCACGCGCTTAAAATGCGTTGCCGTGTGTTCGTAAATACTTCTTTTTTTACAAAACTATTCTACATGTGCCCAATGTAATATGTCCATGTACAGAAAGAAAATGCACTACACACGATGACGAAAAGGTACTTTCAAAGCATTACGTCAGTTATAGGTCGTTCGGAATAAAGTGAGCACTAAAAATATAACCTTTGAAAAATATCACTAGCCGTTACTGCGTATAATTCAACGTTATAACCAGTAATTTTGCTACTTGAATGGTTGGTATCGTAATCGAGCAATATAGTTCCGTGTATGTTTCTGTTTAAATACAACAATACTGAAACGAAATCAACCGAAATTGACATACTTGTGTTTAATATAATACATGATTTTTTTATCAAGTGGTATAGGTTCCTACCAACTGCACAGTTTATCTCTCACGCGTAAACATCAAGTGACGTGTTTAGAGAGGTTTGCCATTTCCCGTCTTTTACCGTTACTTTTTTAAGTGCTCACTTTATCCCGAACCGCCTATAGAAACATAATTTCGGAGCTCTTCAAAATAGCTAAAGTATATTTTTCAACATGATGTTTCTGAAAAACTACTCGCGGGGTTCGTGTGAAACTACTATAAGAACACACTTAGCTCAAAACTTTTTACCAATAAAAATATGGGGTCAGCACTGAAAGTGTCAGTCAGGCGAGTGAACCACTGCAATAGAGGCGATACCGCACCGGATGAGCAGGTCAACATCGCCCTTGGCGCCGTGCCTCACTCACACGTACACACGACCAGTAGGTGGCTGCCTTGAACGCTGCCCCGTTATTTAATTAAGGTGATAAATATTTGATACCGTTTTTTCACAGATGCAGTTCTTTTTATTAATGAAATTCCTACGGATTAACATTATTTATTAATCCTTGATAATTACGATACATTTAACTTAGTATTTTTAATACAAAAATACTTACGCTGTTTTTATACATATAATGACGTAGTCCGTTAAAATGAACGTTGGTTTGAACTGTTTTGTTTCATTAAGTCAGTTGGTTTCCCTTTCTACTACAAAACCGTTTGATACAAATTTGGACTTTGCCATGACATTTTACATGAAAGCTTAAGGGAAAAATGTCATTACAGTAGAAAATATTCACAATGCAAGTCTGCAAAATAAACTATAACGTACGAATATAAGAAATGTTGGTGAACATCCTTAATAATTTGTATATGATGTAAACGTGAATAGGACAAAAAAATCACGCTTTCATGTCAGTAGTAAACCTGTAAATTCTCCAAGACATTTAAAAATAAATGAGTAGTTGTTAAAAAAGAAATAGCATTTCAGCTAGCGCAGAATAGACTGTCGCATCAATTAGACCATTTTTTTTTTGTGCTCGTCTGTGGTCGGCGGGTGCAGGAGTGCCAACCGCAAATTACCCGCTCCCCGACACAGCCCAGCCTACAAAAAGGCCGACATGTCTCCGAGAAAAAAATAGGGGTTGTAGGAGCTGTATTTATGTACCAACAACCTTCCAAATCTGTTAATGTAGCGGTGGCAATCAGATGGACGTTAACACCATATGAACGTTACGAGAAGTACATTGCAAATCAAGCTTAAGGGCCTCGCCTACCACGCACTTAAAATGCGTTACAGCGTGTTAATAAATAGGTTTTTTACAAAAACTATTCTACCTAAGCCCATTATGTCAATGTACAAAAAAAAATACATTTCAACGATGACGGAAAAATAGTTTCAAAGCATCACGTCGATTAGGAAAATCATTTAGGAGCTGCTCAAAATGGCTAAAAACAGATTTTCAAAAACATATTATGCCTGAAAAACTACTCACAGGTCATGTGAAATACCATAGAAGCATGCAATGGACTCAGCTTAAAACTTTCCACCAATAAAAATACTGGGTCACCACTGAAAGTGTCAGTCAGGCGAGTGATCTACGATACAACTGCACGCCGTTTCAGTGTCTTGCAGTAGAGGCGATACCGCATCAGAAGAGCCAGTCAACATCGCCCTTGGTACCGTGCCTCACTCACACAAACATACATCCAGTAGGCGGGCGCCTTAATATCCTGCTGTTCCTCTACTATCCTAGGTTTTCAACAATAAATTCAGTCCTTCAAAACGACTTTCAGCAATATTAGAAATATTAACTGTAAAAAATCAGACTTAAGGTTGTTCAAGTACGAGATTTTTTTTTTAAATGAAAATGATTTTAATATAATTTTCAAATGAAAGTATTTACATTTTTAAATTTTCGTATATTAAATTTCGCAATACAAATTGTTAAAAATCGCAAATTTCAACACTGTTTCAATGGTTCTCTAAGTCATAGCCACTAAATAAAGCAATTTACTTCGAATCGGAAATTTCGTTTGAATTTAATAATTGTTTACTATTTGGCTATTTTGCCTTTTAACTTTATCTTTTATATCATAACAAAATTACATGCAAATTATTTTGCGAATCTCCATCAAAACCATTTATCGTGTGTAAGTGCATTACAATATACGAATCATCATGGTAAACAGCGGAGTTTTCTCATTTGTATTGCAAAATATAAAAATATTGAATCTTCAAAATATCGATTTCTTATTTGTTGTATATTGTATTGGTGCTGATGTTACATTTTGCTCCAACTAATACACGATAAAAAGGTTACAAGTATGAAAAATATAATAAAAATATAGAAATAATTTTTTTTAACAAAATGAACGCCAGTTTGATGTGATGTTTGCTACATAATATTTCAATAGAAATACTCTAGTGTAGCTGCAGTGCGTCTACTAACCAAATGTATAGGAACGAAAATTTTAAAATTTATTAAATTTTTCTGGGTGGGTTTTCTCACGCTTCTGGGATTATTTGAGTTCTTTTAAACCCCTAGGAGACTGGCAAACTCGCTTCTATTATATACTTTGATACGTGCAGTTGTTGGTTAAGATCATAGCCTTTATTTTTTTTATAAATCTTTCCTCCCGTGTACTGTAGGTATGCATGTCATGTAACTTAAATGCTACATTTAAGTAAAACAGGATATGTTTATGGAAACATTGTACAAACAAAATAAATTATACAGTAAAATTAATTTACGTAGTCACTCACAAATTCCGTTAGTAACGGAAACACTAAGTCGAGATTAATATGAGAAAAAATTAAGAAAAAGACATTGGAAGCTTTTCAAGGTTATTGCGGTGCCACACATGTCTTGCAAAATAGTTGAGGTAATTTGTAAACGTTACCTAGAAAATCTGAAACCAACTAGTTAACCGTAAATTTGCGAGAACTGCTCAGTTAATAGTTTGGTTAGGCGAGACCGCAAACAAAAGCTAGCTAAATGTTCTGTAAATAAGTTTTCTGTTACGCACACGCAGTAGGCAGTTAACAAAATATGTAGCAATTCCAAGTAGGGTCTTTTAAAAGCTCGTCGCAGTTACTTAACAGCTGAACAACCAACGAATAATATATATTGTTAGCATTGATATCTGACGATAGCAACATTAGATCACCGAAGAGTATTCATTCGTGATATCTACAGATGGACAAGTTGTTACATTGTTGAGAGTAAATGTGACGAAACCACACAGAAATTTCAGAAATTTTTCCAGACAAAACACTTATTAAATACGGCCCATTTGAAAATTTAAGAAACATTAAACAGCAGTCGGTGTATGTTTTAAAAATTAACAACGCATTCTGTTTAAAAAATAATTGTTTAGGAAGCTTAATAGAGCCATATGAATTTACCTCATTTCCTTAAGGCTGTTCAAGTGCGATAAATTCATAATTTTATATTTTTATGAAATATTGTTAGTTTTATAGACGTTACTTGTGAGCAAATTTTTATCTTACGAAACAATTTTAGTTATCATAGTTATCTCATAACGGTGCGACAAACTCAAAATTTACTTGTTCTGCTGCCATGCAAATAGTGAAAACCACCTGACCTACTTAAACAAAATAATTCACTGTAGTATTACATCCCATGAGCAATGCTATAAAGAATTTAAACAACCATAACGTAATATTTTGAATTTTTTAAAAAATACAAAAGTACAGGAAAAAAGTTAAAAATTCAGCTATTTTTTAATATGAAAATAGTTCACGGGATTTTTTAAAAATGTTTTATTACGTAGTCTGTGACATGTTATTTCACTGTGAATTATTTAACTCGTGTAAGTCAATTGGTTTTCACTATTAGTATGGCAGCAGAACATACCAATTTTGACTTTGACGCACCGTTATGAGAAAACTATGCCAGTTAAAATTGTTTCGTAAAAGAGGAAACTGTGCTCACAAATATCGTCTACAAAACTAACAATATTTCATGAAAATATAAAATTATGATTTTATCGCACTTGAACACCCTTAAGGTGGTCGTCTGTCCAGGCCGCATGGCGGTGGAGAGCTCCGGTCGTAATAATATTATTTGAAAACTGCCCCTACCACATGAGTGGTGTCAGCTTAGAAAAATGATTTTAAGATCGTTACGCATGTCGTTATCCATACTATCCATTAAAGTATATCTTCACTGTAAAAAAAAGTTAGTAATGTTACTCATCATATGCATTGTAATATTCCCCAACCTTTAGAGGGATTTCTAATTTTCGAATATGTGTGGAAATTTCTGCAAGGTAGTGTACTTGCCACGCAAACCTCTCGGAAGTTTCGCTCGCGCGTTATGTCAAATTGTGCTAGAGGGCTTGCGCCAATTTTTAATGAAATGTTACGTTACCAGTTGAGTAACTTTCCTTGACACGTGTTGAGTAATTTTCCCTCACTTGTAGAGGTAATGTACGACTTGAAGTACACGCCCCCTGACGTCACCGTAGGGGATAAGTACTGTGGGAAACAAAGCTTGTTTACAAACATGCTGATTTGTCAGTTGGTAATTGCAGAAAGCAAAAATGTTGCGCATTCATAGATTTGCACGCAAGGGTAAAAAATAGTAGTTTCTGCTTCATGGTTAAGATACGCAAATACATAAGATTAATGTTTACCTGAAAAAACGGCAAATTCCAAACAAATAATCAATTTTCTTGACGTACATCTCATCCGGGACTTGTGAAGCCAAACACCTAAATAAAGGTTATGATCGGCTGCGGTATCCATGGAGATAGGAATTGTATCCCACACCTGACTGAAGCTCCGCCTCTTTTCAAGTCATCCATTAGCTTCCATTACATGTAGAGTAAATTTACATCAACTTATTTACAGTGTTCTAGCGGCGAAAAATGGTGAAAATGTATATTTTGCTGTTAGTTTCAGGCATGTAAATCTTGTCACAGAAAATTTTAAAACATATCGGCGTGTGAAATTCGCCTTTGTATTTAATATAAGTCATAACATGATAGACTCAGCACTGAATGTCTCTCAGTAACGAGTTGTTAAGAAGACAGCAAGCCAGTTCAGCGACTTGTACCTAGAGGCTAGGGAGAGGCGAGATGTGTGTGCTGTGTCGTCCTTATCACTTCCGCACTCCCAGGCCTCGAACACACAAAATTAACTCACGCAGGCGGCCACCTTAATACACGTGAAGTAATTTATTCTCAGTAGCCACATTGAATTTTATTTTTATCGTTTTTTTTGGAATTTCGTGAAAATATAATAAATCTGTGACCGAACCGCAAATTCTATTTACCTCGCGTTACAGTACAGATATGGTGATTGTTGGGGTAATGTAAGATTTGTTTGCAATCAGTCCAGCAGGTTATGGATATAGTTTTTTTTACCCTGATTGCGGTGTAAATATACGTAAACAGTTAAATCGCTCTGTCTGTACTATAGCGCAAGGTAAGTACACTGTAAAAAAATGAGGTAAATTTACTCTACATGTAATGGAACCTCTACAAGTGAGGGAAAATTACTCAACACGTGTCAAGGAAAGTTACTCAACTGGTAATGTAATTTTCCATTACATATTGGCGCATGCCCTCTAGGACAATTTGACATAACGCGCGAGCGAAACTTCCGAGTGGGTTGTGTGGCGAATACACTACCTTGCGGGAATTTTCATACATATTCGGAAATCAGATTTCCCTCTCAAGGTTGGGGAATATTACCATACATGTGATGAGTAACATTACTAACTTTTTTAACAGTGTACAATTACCGTTATCATAATTAAAGAAAAATAAAACTATTCTATTAAGCGACTGAAACCAAGACCTAACGTTACGAAACAGTGTGTGGATACTGCTTGAGGTGTATAACGGTTCCTCCGAGGGTAAATGTAGTGTATTCTCTCTACGAAAAATGTTTCGGCAAGATTTTCCCGCCGTTACAAATTTCGGCTCTATAAGAGTTGGTACGTTAAATGCTTTACACTTTATTTTCCTCTTCTATATACGTTATAGATTCAAGGCTGTATATCAGCGTATAGAAAACTATATTGGTTAAATTTACAGGTTTAACACTAAACGTGGTTTGATTTGCTTTAAGTCGGGAAAAATTTCACAGAAATTAAATTACAATCGTTGATATATAAATGTTTGAATGTTACCATGAAATTCACGTGATTAATATAAGATTTATATTTCAAAGTAATATAGCGTGTTATATTTAAAATTCTTCGCGGTAGTTAAGACAGTAATATCACAAAGAATGTAGGGTGCGGAGATTTCAAAATGGTTACCCCAAATTTTTAGAAACGAAATGGATAAAACTTGTAGAGATTTTTGTATCGTATAGGGTCGGGCGTACATTGGGACGTAGTTGCGTAGGTCCACGTAGCGCAGAGCAGTGCAGGAAAAATGCAAACAATATGTTCAGGTAGCGAGCCGCACGTTGAGACGCAGCACACAGAGTAAAAATACTTCCTAAAATATTTAGGAAGTTATTATCCCAGACGCAGTATGGGACAGTTACCATACTTTCGTCTTATAAATATGCCAATTTTTACAGTTGTTAAAATACAAGTCTGGTAACTTTAGTATGCATTTGACTGTTTTATAGCTAGGTTTATAAGTGCTACCATGGATGTTTGGGAAACTATTCTACCATACCTACTTCCTTAGCGCTCCTATACGCACGTCTGATAAATTTACAAACTACTTTTTAGAGCGAAGGTGTAGCGCAGCTCAGCTCAGCTCAGACGTAGTCTTCTGCGTGAAGTCTGCTGGAAAGGCTCCTTACGTTGGCATTGTGTGCATTAAGTATCAAGGGTAAAGTGTCCAAAAGTTAACGTCTCAATATGTCAGAAAAACTGATTGAAGCTGTGAGGTAGTACAGGACGTTGTATGACACGCCACATACCGATTACATGAAAACTAAAGCCAAGGATGAAACATGAGAGAGAATTGCCAGGGAAGTAGAATTGAAGGACTCTGAGTAAATTTTATTCAGACCAGTTTATTATGCTTATTCTACGGATATGTAAAATTCGTGGTATTATTTTAGAGTCGGCAAAACTACCATAATACACATGCAAGAGCAATTGAGGCGGTCAGCGAAAGAAGGGCGAATTAGTTGAACTGAGAAATCTAACAATGAAGCTTTAAGAAATTGGAATTGACGACAATGAGATTCGTATAAATTCAATAGCAGGCACTTTATTATATTATCTTCTACGATGAGAAATTGCCTGCTTTGTTTTTAAAACTGTATTTTTTTAAGAAACGGAAATTTTTTATCAATATAACATTAGCAAGTAATGTTTCAGACATTTTTACGTACACACATTGCAAATAAAAAAAGATGTTAAATCTTAAATTAAAAAATTTATACATGGAAATCAAGGAAATATAGTTTTATAAGTATGACTAAGAAAAAATAACGGAATACAGTTTTAAAAAAATTCTAGGAAACCATTTTGCTTAAAAATGGCACATAGGCTTATATTTTCTTTTTACGTTTACTTCCTCAATTCAAGAGTTAATGTTTTTAAACATTATTTTCTTGTGAGACGACAATAGAGTAGGAGTCTATTCTGCTGACACAACATAGTTAAACATTTGTAGGCTGCTAGTTGTGGCTGTTCACATCTTCTCTTAAATTAATACCGTTAAAAACGTACTAGCTTTCTAACATCAAACGAGCACAACAAATGAGTTTTTTTTACGGGAAAAGGTTTTTTAATTTTTTTAATTTAGAAGGTTTGTTAACGTCCCCCAGTTTTATGCGCCTTCAGTCTTAGTGAGGGACTGCACACCCATGCCCGTACCGGGACTGGAACCCAGGACCTCTCGCGCCGTACGCCGGCATGCTACGGACCATGCTACGGAGGCCGACACGGGAAAAGATAAAAGGGGCAGTTTGTTTATTATGTACACAGTTATTACGTTTTTAAATATTAACATATTCTATACTCAATTATACATTAATTGTTGTGAGTATGTTACCCAAGTATGTATCAACATTTGCCACCCAAAACACCTTCTGTTTGCCAAGGGACAGCTCCTGCAGTATTGAAGTAGCGAGTAAAGTTCTCTCTCGCGTGGAAAGCGTTCGAAGAGGGTCACACAGTTTGTGTTGATAAAGGAAACAGTTGGTCTTTTGTCATTTCTTCTGTGTTGTCAGATGTATCAAACGACTTTGTATTCGTCCTCAAATAGTTATGTAAAACACAACCAGACTTTACCACAGGATCTATACTTGAAAGCTTAATCTCGAATGGTTTCCTAAACTTTCTGAACTTTGAAGCCATGATTCCGAAAACACATTCTACAGTTTGCCGCGTCCTAGAAAGTCTGTAATTAAACATCTTACGTGTAGCGACCATACGAAACTACATCGATAGAAGTTAATTTTTAGTTTGCCCCAACACTGAAAAATGAAACTGTGTAATTAAATAACGCGGAACCAAAATTTACCATGTTTCTCATCACTATACGGCCTATGTCACCCATCCAGAGATCCAATGCAGTGGGGAAAATGCCATTTTTGCTTGAACTCTTTTGCAGCTTTTTTCCCCAAGTGAGGATTGGTGGCTGCAGTAAATAAAAAGGCTGCATACGATTCCATACCGCAGCAGATACTTCATTTACTATTTTTCATACAGTCCAATCTCCCATTCCGTAACTGTATGCAAGAGTTTTGTAGGGGTCTCCAGTAGCTAGGTACCTGAAAAAATTGGACAACTTCCGTACATAATTTATTATGTGGCCACATAATTCACTTGTCAGTACGTATTATCCGTAAGAGCCCTCTTTTCCGTATATTCACTACGCAAAAATGCCTTTTTTTCTTTTGAGAATATCGTAAAGCAACATTAATAGTTCCATTTCCAAATCTGAGCCAGATTCAGAATCCAGATGTAAGAGCAAGCGTGCATTCATCTTGCTGACTGCGTCTACGCTGCCTGGGAAAACTGCGCTTCAGTATGCGTGCACGCTCGTGTGCAGTAAGCCTCAACTGCTCTGCACTGCGCGAATATTTCTTCGTGTCGCAGTTACCGCGTCCCAATGTGCGCCCGGCCTAACTTCAGTATCTGACCGTTCTGGTACACTGAAAAAAGAGTATAGTTGTAGGTACCATACTTTTGTTAAAATAGGGACAACAAAACAGTTTGGTTGTCGGTACTACTATGGACAGTTCTTTCAACAATATGTTCTGTAGAAGTTAATATCTGGTTTGTAAAAGCAACAAGGCTCTTTGTTTCTTCTACAGAACAGATTGTTGAAGAAACTGTCCAGAGTAGTACCAACAACCAAACTGTTTTGTTGTCCCTATTTTGACATAAGTATGGTACCTGCAACTATACTCTTTTATCAGTGTATATTTCTCAATATAACGTTAATGTATGTGTATAAAAAGAGAGATGAGACTAAAATATTTCGTTCAGTAAGAGAGAATTAGGATATTATACAATTACTTAAAATGTTTTCTCTTCACAATACTTGGTTGACAAAATAGTATATTCTTTATGTTGTATCGAATCGTAGTGAATGAAAGCAAAGTGTCTACAGCATTTTTTCACTATTGGATGTACTGTTAATGGTGTGGAAACGTTTTCTAATCGAATTTGTTATTCATAATTAATACTGTATAATTGACAAACTCATTGTGAAGCGTTGATACGTTAACGGTGCAGAAATATTTGTGCAGTATACGACGTTGTCATTTGAAGCGATGACGTGTCTAATTTGGAAACGTTGATTTTCAATTTTGCTGAAATAGTGAATTTTTTGTTTTTTAACGTTCTACTATATTGGTGGAGTAAAATTCATTAAAGGTAAAGTAATTTGTGAAATTACAGCCGACCCAATGAAACTTGCTGTCTCAAATATTTAATGACTTATTGACATCGCAAAATATGAGAGCGATGTGTTCGTACACTTGGACTCACCAATTTAGGCGTAACTGTATGAGGTGTATAAACCAGTGTAGGTATTATTTTTAAAATATATGATAAGTTCAACTGAGGAAAGTTAACCAACTTTCACAAAGTAATTTCCCTTTAAGTAAATATGAAATATATAGGCTATATAGTTAACAGACAACTTAAAAACCTGATTTTCATGGCAGTGTATACAATTTTTATTTTCTGATTAAGTATTCATGTTTTAACATTTATGTGAAAGTCAATAAGTGTTCCCGCCATCGGACAGGTTCACAGTGTTTGTGAGAGAAGGCTGGGGTGGAGGTTGGACCGGCCGCTCGACTAGCGAGACATGCCTGTCGCCCTCCGGCCCGAGGAATGTATGAGGTGATATGAGTGTGGAGTAGCGGCGGAATGAGAGAGGTGGGATAAACGGGAGTTCCCTGAGAAAACACTCTGACCTACAGCAACGTCCGCCACGTTTCCCACATTCGATAAAGCCGGGGATTGAACCCGAATCGCCTAAGTGGGAGGAGAGAGGTCTAACACCTCGACAACCGCGGCCCTGTTATGACACCTATAAATAACAATAAAATAGGTCAGAACAGTAGCATTATCGTACGCATAACTTGCGTATACTTATGCTGATTTTTGTAAAATAATAATGATAAAGCGTACCTTTAATTTAATCAGTCGTTTGAGAATAATTACATGTCACTTTCAAGGAAGAGCTGTTAATTAATGTAATACTGAAAATGTATATTTGTATTAAACTTATAAATAAGGTAATGTAATTTAAAACAATTCGGTGTACGTTTTAGTTCTGTGTTGGCAGGTTGAGTTTCGCACTATGAAGAGTAAATATGCATAAACCTACGTTGTTGAAAAATGTGACATGTGGTGTTTCTCAAATGTACTGATTCAATTAATTCAGCCTCGTGGCTATGCGAAAATAGAATAACTTGGCGTTATGCTAATTTCAGAGACGGTGCTTTCACGCTATCGAAGTGTATTTTCTGCGTACTTTCCACTTTGTACTCACGCGCATGTCCCTTCGGGCAATACCGTAAACCGGGGTTACTTTGACCATTTTCGGGGTTACTTTAACTATTCAAAATATTAGTTTTTTGGTTATCTGTTAAATAAACAGATAATATGAGCCAAGTATTTTAAATAATTCCTTTTATCCTTATAGCTAATGTTTGAAACTTTCGTCACTAAACAATATAAAAACCAAAAATTTGAGTTGTCGAAGTTACCCCGCAATGTCAAAGTTTACGGTACAATAGTCTGGTTATTGTTTGTGATGGTAATTTATCCACAGGTAAACTAGGTTATTTACTAGGTTTCAACATACTGTACGTTCAGCACGTCAGTAGATTCGTTTATGCTACTAGCTGTTGTCTATACGTACAACCGTTACCCTTCTTGACACAGCCAATGATAATCCTGCTAGTGAAAAATGTTACACCTGTGGTTGTTTTTAAACAGCTATGTCGCGTCGGAAAGTTACCATCTAGTCGCGTTTGTTGCAAGAAACTGCAGCGTTTTCAAGACTGTGTTGGCACAACAAGCTTTCGCGATATTTTACCATCCGTAAGGGAACCTACTATTCAGCAGAATCATGTTCTACATAGAAAATATATTGCGGAGACAAGCGAAAATGTTATCATTACTTGTACAAATTAGGTCAAAAGAAATACTGTTGGCTAATAGTAACACAACACGGCCTCAACGAATTCCAAAACCTGTTGCGGTAACTTAAGATCTCCCGGTTATTTCTGTGCCATATTTTGTAGTTCCCGTGTTCCGATACCTCTGTTAATTGATTTTTAATTTAATTTAATTATTCAGTAGACGATACGTATCTTCGAGAGTGAGGTCGTTTGAGAATGTTACACAAATATCGACACAAGCGCAAGAACTGGGAGAGGAATCGGCCATTTCCTTTTTAAGGAACTATCCCAGCATAAGCCTGGAGTGATTTTGGGAGCCCATTGAAAAAGTAAATAAAAATGGCCAGATGCAGGAATCAAACCCGGTTCCTACCGAATACAAGTTCAAATTGGGTCACCTCGCTGGGCATTATTTTACATGGAAACGGTATAATTATAAAACAGCAGATTATTTCTTAGATTCAGCCAAACAGGGCACTGATATTTTTCGGCAAGTTACAATATGCGAAAATGTAAAAGAAAAAAAAATGCCGCAAAGACATTTCCGTACTCGAGGCGAAAATTATTAATATGAAATCAAACGTAGACATGTCTTGATGTGTTGTTTAAAGTGGCGTGACGTTCGCTGACGAAATTTTTGTGCATCGAAAAGGCCTACTAATTTAAATAATGTTATATGTATTACCATACGGCAAAGGAAACTAAAATTAAAATCAATAAAAATAAACTCCATAACTATTAGACGACAAAAATGTAGTTTTTTCAAGCGATCCACAACACAATTATTTATTGAGCTTGACTGTTTCAGCCGTAGAATTAATACGAGCGAGCTATGAGTTGCAACATTCATAATCCTCAATTTTTGTAGCAAAGGTACTTTAAACGCTATTATATATCCTATTGAATGGTACAAGACCTTACCTTACACATTTCCGCGATCAAACAGTCGTACTACTTTTTAAAGTAAACTATACGGTTTTGCATCTGTTCGTCTCGCGTGTGAAGCGGATAGCCTATGATATATAAATGAGTGTTTCTTGAATTAATGCTTGGAGTGAATAAAACCTTCATGTTTCAGATCATACGTTTTGCGTATCTTATATGTTGTAACTATTTAATTAATTCAAGTAACATGATAAGATTTCACAGTCATTGTTTCAGTCTGATTTATTTTCGGGATTTAGTCACGTCAAATTCATTTGTTTTCATCAATAAATAAACTCTAATTTGCTGGATCATAGCGTACTTCAGTAGCAACGTGGATATATGTGTGTCAATATTTAATTTACTTACTTAAAGAAAAACGAACCATTGTTAAAAAAAAGAGGAAATTACTTAAATGTAAGTTTCGAAGCGAATATTTAATTGTGTGTGCCGCAAAAGTCACGTAAATTCTATTAAAGCCACTAAAACCAGTGGCTAGGCCACAATTATGAAATAAATCAACATGTGAAAATATTAGTTAAAAAATGGAACTTGAAGAAATAAACATATTTGATCTTTCTGTGCTCATATCCACTACTCACATTACAGTGAAAGTGGTATTTTTGGTTCAGTTCACAAAGACTTTAACTTTACCTATACAGAATAATGTTATAAGGTTACTGCATCGAATCATACAATATAGAACCAGGCAGTTCTTTAGAGTCAAATGAAAAAACTTAAACTGTGATTTGTTTAGTGTACTGTTCATTAACAAATATATATATATATATATATATATATATATATATATATATATATATATATATATATATATATATACAGGCTGAGTCATCAGCTCTGCGACAAACTGTGACAGGATGTTCCTTGCAAAATAACAGTTAGAAAATGTCTGGCAACGGATGCCTGGAAACCACTCCTAAGGGCAGGAAACCCCTGTGAAGATGGGGTTGCAAGTATGGTTTTTATTGAATTTGACGGGAACCATTTGATATTAAGGGATGAAAATTTGTAGGTATGCCAAACAATTCAGTGGCTGTGGCATGCCATTACCCCTGTTGATCTACCGCATA
>PNEQ01069526.1:5469-62736 GCA_003012365.1 Medauroidea extradentata | reverse complement strand
TGCCATTCTGTTTAACTAGATGATATATACACATGAATAGAGTACAGAGGTATAGTATTTCATTTTTTGCTTTTAAAATTGTATTGTCTTTATTTGTTCCATGGCAAAATCTTCTTTTTTAATTTCATGTCCGATTTATAGTTACTTTTTAAATGCCATCGGAATATTTTCTATTATGCATGTAATGTTATACAAACTTTTAATCATTTAAGCATAAATATATTATGTATACCACACCAGTGTGCGTTAAATACTTCCCATTAGCATAAATATATTATGTATACCACACCAGTGTGCGTTAAATACTTCCCATTTTTCAAGTACTTGCTATGAAATATTGTCTGGGAAATGCACTGTAAATATTGCTTTAATACAACTAATTATCTTTATAGTAACAGTTTTACGTCTTGGTAAGTGAGAGTATACAGTAATTTGTGTAGTGAGTAAGTTATATTTCAAACTCAATATCAGGGACATGCAGTAGTATATTTATTGAAGCACAATCTTTTTTATTTTTGCGATATATATCGCAGTGTGATTTTTGCGATATATATCGCAGTGCGATTTTTTGCGACATATATCGCAGTGCGATTTTTTGCGATATATATCGCAGTGCGATTTTTGCGATATTTATCGCAGCGCGATATATATCGCAGTGCGATACATCGCGCGTATCGCGATATTTTCCATATATCGCATCGCGATACATCAATTCTAAATATCGCACACCCCTAGATATATGTGACTTAAGTATGTGTGTGTACTGTGCTAGTTTCTCCTACAAGACCAAGGTTATGGGACTTTATAAATATTTTCATGAAACCATTTAACTAAGAGCAGCTAACATACTAGAATACTCTACTCATGATCCATTCTACCCTGACTACTATCAGGAAAGGTCCGCTAAAGTGGAAGTTATGTGGCAGCGAAGGGCGAAAAAGCAAATGAGAAAGGATCTGTCAGCAACAACCTTTTGGTTGCCAGTGAGTATAGAGTCTGTCAACTTACCGAGCGAGGTTATTCAAAATCATGGCGTCTCCACAACTACTTTGATACTTGCATCCTAACCCTAACATCTCTATTTACGATAGGCTAAGGTAGATGCAGAGAGAGAAAATGGACAGACACTGAACGCCTAACTATAATAAAGACTACAATCGACTCTGGGAACCGTAACATTACTGACTTGGTAGTAGGGTGCACAACAAACTGATTGCCTGTTCAATTTGAACGGAGTATACGCAAATTATTGTATTTATGTATTATTAATACTGTCTCCTTACACAATGAAAAGGAGGGCGAAATTCCTCGACTTTAACAGCTAGTTTTGTGTGTTACTTCACATGTAAATATTTAGAAAATTCCACTGAAACTGTAACTACTTACAGTTTTACTTTTACTAAAAATATTTACAACAAAACTTACAAACTGAGCTCTTATAAATATAACAGTACACTCCTCTTAAGGGCGCTGCCTACCTTGGAGTCCTGGCGGAGAAAGAATAAGGTTTTACATGATAAATTATTTACAGTGGCACTCGGTCACCTTTTGTGATATTTCTTCCGGACGAAAACCATTTTCTGCGCCGAGAAAAGGAAAATATTGCTACGTAAATAAAATTGCAGAAAAGAAATTATGAATAACCATTTTCACGTGTTTTTGTGTGCAGGCCCCGTGTTATAACTGGGCAGACTGGGCAATTGCCCAGGACGGCAATCCGGAAGGGGCGCAACCCACAAGAAAATTTGCTTGATAAATTTCACCCTTTTTATGTATTTCTTGCACCCTCATTCTAATCCCGCCCTATCTTCCCAGTTTCCATACCCACTACACTACTGCTTAGAAAAAATATTAAAGAGAAAAGAGAGAACGAAAAATCGGCTATTATCTCGTCCACCAGTTATGCTTGCATCTTCACTCACGTTCGTTTCGACTTTCCACAGCTGACAGTGGCCTGCTGCGAAATCTAGCGGGAAATTTTGAAACTATTAGCAATATCGTTAGTTATTTCGTCCGTACGATAGAGCGCAGCGCAGTTTGCTGCGGTAGCGCAGGGAGTAATGTATCAATGTTTTGTGTTTGTGTCACAACTTTTATAAACACTTGTGTTTATAGGGATTTTTGTTAATATTGGTTGCGTTCAACTTATATTATTTATAGTGGGTTTTTCCATTATGAGTAAGAAGTTAAGTGGTGCGGAGTTCCGTAAGCGTGCTGCGAAAAAAACAGAGCGATGAACAAGAAGCATTAAAGAAAGTGCCCAAAATAAAATCATTTTTTACACCAGCTTCTACGGCCTCTACTTCAAGTTGTTGTAATGAGAACCAGAATCCTGCAACATCGTCATCTGAAAGCGGACTACAACCCAACAATGTTTATTTGAATAATGAAGAAGAGGTACCGGCTAGTTTAAATTTAGAAAAAATGGTGCGGCAAGACGAAAACAAGTTTGAAGGAGGAAAATCAGTTAAAAAAAAGTGTGATATTTCTGATGTACCAGCCAACACTTTTTTATTAGAAGACCCTGCAACATGGAATCTGGATATTCCTTTTCAAATTGAAAATGTGCTTAAAAATCCTCCAAAACCAAATCTTGGCAGATTTTAGTGGGTCTGAGCATGTTTATAATGACTGCAAACGTACTCTATCGGTTAATATGTTCAAAGGTACGCTGCCTAACGGTGATAATTTCGTAAGAGACTGGCTGTTGTTCTCTCGTAAAACAGGGAAAGTTTTATGTGTTCCATGCTCCTTGTTTCAACCAAGGAACAAGAAAACTAATTTTTCCACTGGGTTCAACGATTGGAAGCACAGTAATGAATTAGTGAAACAACATGAACAGTTGTGTGATCATAGACGTAACATTCTCACATACATAACTAGGCAAAAGACAATGACGGCGAGTGTTAATACCTTCTTAACGACACAGTGTCAAGAAGAGGTTCAATACTGGCGAAATGTCTTAACAAGAGTAGTGTCTGTTGTAAAATTTCTTACAGTTAGAGGTTTACCTTTCCAGGGGGATAATGAGTGTATCGGGTCTACCTCCAATGGCCTGTTTCTAGGTTGCCTTGAGTTAATTAGTGAATATGACCCATTCATTGCGCAACATATTGCGAAATAAGGAAATAAAGGTCCAGGACATATATCATACTTATCTGCTGCAACTTGTAACAAATTTATCCAAATTATGGCAGAGTGTGTACGTCAGAAATTCCTTGAAGAAGTCAAAAGTGCTCGGTACTATGCCCTCATTGTTGACTCGACTCCTGATTGTTCTCACACTGACCAGCTGGCAGTAGTTCTACATTATGTCTGTTTGGCAGAGGCAGTTCCAAAAGAACGTCTGCTTACCCTTTTACCTGAAATTTTGCACTCGTCTAAATGTTTAGAAGAAGCAGTAATGAAATGTCTTTCAGATTTTGAATCGGACATAGGTAAAGTTTTGCAGGGGCCAAAGCTATGATAACGCAGCAAACATGTCAGGTTCCTATTCAGAGCTGCAAGCTCGAATTAAAAACCACAACCCATTAGTAGAATATGTACCATGCGCTGCTCATTCATTGAATCTTGTAGGTTCTGCAGCTGTTGAATGCTGCACTGAAGCACTAATGTTTTTTGGCTTCGTCCAAGAACTCTATAATTTTTTTTCAGTGTCAACACACAGGTGAAGCATTTTAAATGAACATTTGAAAGAAAAATGCTCCTGTTGTAAAATCGCTATCTGAAACCAGGTGGTCTGCCAGGGCAGATGCTGTAAATGCGCTTGTACGGGGATACAAAGAAATTCAAGAATGTTTGAAGAAATTGTCTGAAGATCCAAACATGAAACCTGCTGCTCGGTTGAAAGCTCAAGGTCTTCAACTAAAATTTTGTAGTTTTGAGACTATATTCCTGTCTATATTGTGGAATGACATTTTGGAAAGAATTGACAAATGTAATAAAGATTTACAAAAGCAAACGCTCAATCTTGCAGCAGGTACTAAGCTGCGGAAACTTTGGAGAAATTTTTGAATGCAAAAAGAAATGAATTCGAAAATTATGAAAAATTGGCTCTTTTAATTTCTGAGTGTGAAATACCAAGCTACAAAAGGATTCCGACACGCAAAGTATTCGCTGATGAAACCCAAGAAGATACTACACTTGATGGAAGAACAGTCTTCAGATCTAGAGTTTTTATTAAAATTATTGATACATTGATAGCTAACTTGCAACGGAGGAGGAAAGCCTATGAATTTGCCAATTTCTAAGTGATCGCTTTGAAGTCTTGACTCTTCTAGTGTCTCAAGAATCACCGAGTGAAGTTCTGATGAAGGCAGCCATTAAATTATCCCACTACTATCCAGATGACATAAATGGTGATTTTGGAAATGAGTGCTGTAATTTTCAAAATCTAAATAGAGCTGGAAGAAATGAAAACACTACCAGAAATGTACGCTTACTTAACATTGAACAGTTGGAACTATACTTTCCCTAACCTTGAAATTGCTTTAAGAATATTCCTTACTTTGCCATTTACCAATTGTTCAGCAGAAAGGGGATTTTGAGTATTAAACAGAGTAAAAAACGCTAAAAGATCAACACTTGTGGACTGTAAACTAAATTATCTTCCCTTTTTCCCTGTTTTTGCGACAATTATTTTTTAAGCTTAAACAAGAACATAAATCACAAATTATTTTGGCAGTTTTATTTTAAATGATTTTTGTCGTGATAGCCAATTTTTTTCAAGACTAGACATTTATGGGTCTGACAAATAATACAATTAACTAAATTTTCTTAGTTACATTATCTAGCTAAAACCATTGTATTTACTGTCTTAAAAAAAAAAAAAGAAACTAACAAACATAGTGAAAACCATTTCAAACAAAACTGCCAAACAGAATTTTGATTTCTGCTCTTGTTTAGGATTATAATACCGTATTATTTTCGTGACAACAATACGTACAAGGGAGCATGGCCTCAAGAAGATGTTTCGCCATTTAAGAAATCTCCTGCTTAATACGTTAAATAGTAATTTTGCACCTTGTCTATACAAACATGTGCACTGTCGTTTAACCCTTTAAGGACACTTTTCCCAGTTAATAAGCATTATTTTGTTGTTAGATAACAAAAGTTTCGAAAGGGTTTTACTGGCGATCTCATTACTAGGGTGATCAATGGGTACAGCCATGCAAAATTTGCGTTATTTTCTGACAGCTGACTAGACTCCAAGTGACTATACGCTCGTTCAACTTCTTCCGCTGGCCGATATTGTCGTGACTTGCCGCGGAGAATGCTTACTCGGTAGAGAGGCCAATCTCTGTAAAGGCGTAACACATGTAAATGACAACACATAAAAGTTCGTGACCAACTGAATCGCAGGTTATGCTCTGTTACATATAGGAAAGTGAAGTTTAGTCTGCTACAAAATTATAACACAAATTTTGCACGTCTCTATCAATGGGACCTTTAATTCATTACATTTGTTTCTCCATCTATCCACCAGATAATCTGTTTCTCATCCCCTCGAAGCTTTTTTGACATTTTTTGACAGTTAAATTCACCAATGAATACTAATTTTTGATTTCTATCTTACTGTACTTGGTTCTTAAATAATATGCCAGAAAAAGCAGTACTAACATATGACATGCCTAATCCGTACCAAGTTTGATTCAAGTCCAAACATCTGCTCAAAGATTTTCTACACAAACACTATTGAAAGAAAAATACTGTATACAGTATACATAAAAAAATAACTGTAATTGATTATCTTAAAATTCCTGCACAATTAATTAAACGACTTGCTACAATCAATCTCTGACACCAAAATATTCTCTGAAATACTAGAATGCAATAAGGGCACCAATTTATTAGGTAACATTAACCAAACAAAAAAATATTAATAAAATTATGTTTATGATTTTACCTCTAGTTCAGGCAGAGAAGTAGCGGTCTCCCAGTTCTTGTCTGCTCGTATCTTTGTGACACGAGGAAAGCGAATAGAAATTCCATGAGCTGTGTGCACATCATGTTTTGTGAATTCTGCTCCTGTAATTTCCCACACTGGCATTTCCTTTATAAACATAACAAGAAAAACAAATTGAACAGTGAAGTAGTGAAGTAGATCACGAGATCACCATTTGTAACACCTGGTAGTAGCTGTTTATAATATGGCAAACAATTTTGAACAAATTAGGTACAATGCCAAAAACCTCACCCTATGCTATATGTTCTTATGTAAAGCATTAATTCTGCCAAAATTATGGGTAAAATGACCCAATTTTTCAGACCGTATAAGTATCTTCACTGGCAACAACTCTTATCCCAGACCAACCAGTTTAAGGTATGTAAATTATTACGGTTTACATTTTAATTATGCTACTGTTTGCCTTTACAAACAGCGGTGCAATATTATCCTTCATCACACAAAGAAACCACAGTTGGCATAGTGGCTAGAGCACTCGCCTCCCACGAATGCGATCCAGGTTCGATTCTCGGCGGGGGTCGGTCCCCGAATTTTATACATGGCAATCATGCTGGACACTGCCACTGGTTGACCGATTTTCTCGGTGATCTTCAATTTCCCACACCCCTGCATTTCGGCAGTGCTCCATACATCATGTCACCTCTCACCAGTGCTAAACACCTAGATGATAAATGCTGACAAAAATCTTTTCCCTTCTTCATAGTGCAAGAAGTCTTTGACCCTTCAGTTGCTGCAATAAGTTTTGTGCATGCAGAGTTTTAAATTGATTATATTACAAACGTAGATAACTCTTTTTCCAATATGGTTTACTGTTTTTACATAAAAACATGGTTTAAACAGGTCCTTAATTACCTTCAAACTTGGATAATAAAAAAGTACAGAATATCTGTCATGTTACCTACAAAACCTGGAAGTTTCGCAGCATTTAAATATAGATAAGAGGGCAAAAATGTTGGATTCACCACTTACCACAATTCGTACAATTAAAAAAAAATGGACCAAATAAAAGCGTAGCTTACTAACTGTGATGTCCGTCAGAGGTACAGAGGAATTATACACACACAGTAATAACACAATGGAGAAAATTTAAATGATTCTTGTCATGTGTATCTAAATAAGTGCAAATGTCCGTTAAATAAAGGGTTAGTTCTAAAAACGTTCTAAAAAATTTTAGAAGTACATCGACCCCAAAGGAATTAGTCTATACTCAGCCAAACGTAGTTTCAGTGATTTCACATCAATGTAAAACTGCCACAAAATTAAAATGATAGGCAGACGACCTAGTAAGCTACACTTCATTCATTATTCGGAATATCAGCACCAGTAATGGCCACTTTGTATGTAATAAAGGTAAAGTAAGTGGACTTTATGTCTTTTCGACAGCAAGGTCATTAGACTCATTAGAGACTGTGACACAACGTAGTACAATGACAGGAGCTGGGAAAGGAGTCGGCCATGGCTTGTGTTAAGGAACAATCTCAGCATTTATCTGGAGCGATTTTGGGAAATCACAGAAAACCAAAATCAGGATGGCCAGAGTTGAAGATCGAAACTGGATCCTCCCAAATGTGAGTCAGTGTTACCATTGTGCCACCTTATTGAGTGTGTATGGAATGAAGAAACAAGAATATGTCCAATGTGATTCGGAATAAATACTCTAATTAAATGATTAATTCTTCCAGTCACTTTATTTTACTGTTCCGTGCAGATGTTTGGTGCATTCAAAGATTTTGCACTATTGAAGTAATGTTAATCAAAGGCATTAATTAATTTTATACTTTAGAACATAAGAGGGTTGACTGTTGCTGTTTTGTGCAAAAAGTAAAGCAATTTATTTATTTACTGCTCCATAAGATTTGTTTTGTGTAATACTTTTCCATGTGCGGAATGTAAGGTTCAGAGCGACTTTTGTTAGTGAAATAACTTGTACGTTTATTTCTAATGTCTATGTGAACTCATGCACTTCCTGAATTACATTTTCATGTTAATCTCTCTCACTCTGCATCTTAATGGTAACGGGCTGACATATAATAATGTACAAACCACATTTTTTGTTTTTTAATATTTGTTGATATGTTTATTTTAACCTAAGTGCTTTCGAAATGTCTGATACTGACCTTTCTCTTTCCTACAACTCCTTCCATAAATCAGATGTTTTCATTTATGTATGACTTAAATTAAAATCATAACTAAATAAATACTGTACTACTGTAAATAATAATAATAAATTAATATTTTTTATTTACAAAAATATTAAAATGCCAGCCAAACAGTCTTATTAGACCAGAGCTGGTAGGCACCACAATAAATATAAAATGAAACCACACAAAACAACACTAAAACAGGAGATTAAACGTATTAAATACGCGAGGAATAATAAAGCAAATAAAATTGACAGTAATACGTTTGCAGTGTAAGTAAATTCTTTCAACATGTTAACATACTGCGGCAGCATATAAATCTTTATAAAATACTTACAACTTTCATCTACATATAACAAATTACGTCTAACAATGTTTTAAGACAGAAAATTTTTTTATTAAATTGATCAAAAGATAAACAAAATTTGTTGACATGTTTAGTACAGCGTTTGATTACTCTTCCAGATTCGCCAGGAGAACAAAAAATATAAGAGCTTCTACTTTTCTAATTTGAAATTTTCAGGGATCTCCATATAATCAAACACCGCAAAGAAACATTTAAAAAAAATAATGCATCAATAGCAACTCTTTTTTCTTTTAAAGAATGTGTATTATATTTATTTAGAATCATCTTGTAATTAAAACCAGTCTCATCAATGTACTATAATATCTTTAATATATTATTTTAAAAACTTTAATCTGTATATATTCAAGGCGCTTAGACTCTGTTTCTGTAATGGAGTTCTAAACAGAGCAATACTCTAGTTTAGATCTAACTATAGAATAGAACAGACATAGCAGAGAATCGCTATTAGAAGCTTGTTTAGTGACGTGAGAAATTAAACCTACAGTTCTTGATACACTGTTGACTAACATATCAATGTAGTCGTGGAACAGTAATTTTGTAACTAATAATAATCCTAGATCGCAGACAGTTGTCACACGTTTTATTACAGTCTGTTTTATATGGAAGTTATAGATCAAAGAATGTGTCTTTCGAGTAAAAGTTATGCTTTGTATATTTAAGAAATTCACCTCCATTTCATTTCTAGAACACCAGCTGACAATAGCATCTATATCTGCTTGTATAGGCTACTCACTATAAACTGAGCACTCAGCAGAACTTTTAATTAATTAAAAATATGTTTTATTGAATCAACAGATGTTAATTTTGAGTGTGTTGAAACGTTTACAATGGTTTTTAGTTACATGAAAGTTTTCATATTAAAAATAGTAAAGATGGCTGTGAAATGACTGAAAGAAAACTTTATGCAGTGCTCACTTTATCGTGAATGGCCTATAATTTGAGGCAATCTGTTACATTTTTAATCACTTTGAATATCTTGAGGTCATCAACATAAAGTTGTGACAGGCCCATATGGTCGCCACACCGATTTAGTATATTCAATAGTTATCAGAGTCAACGATCATAAATTAATGTGTAATAATAACTATTCTTGCAACCATTCATTCTCCTCGTCATTGTATTACGATCACATTGCAATAGTTCTCATTAAAATACCATTACTGCACCAAGTTTTATGTTGTATATATTTTGTCTTTGTGAAGACGAGGGAGAGAAGCAGGTGCAGAGTGTGTCTTGGGGCCTCACCCCACCCCGCTCGAACCACCTCCCTAGCTGGTCACGAAGGGAGGGGTCCAGCCAATGGCTTTGCTAGTTGTTACTGTGTTACAGATATGTAGTAATTAAGAGATCATAAATGTGAACAAGTAAATGAACCATTTTATGTAACTGAATGTAAATAGCGACGAGAAATTAAGAAATGATTTAATAAATACAGTTCTGGCCGGAATTGTTGTCCTCGAGAGGCGGGGCCATCGGGTGTAGCTGACTCCTGATTGGCCCAAAATGAACCGGAGCTTGCTGGCCAAGTGACGGGGGTTTTTGGAGCAAACCAGTGAGGGAGAAGCGAGACGGCGTCGGTCCGGGACGGACGTTGTCAAGCGAGGAGGTCGTCGACGAGTCGCGGCGACGGTAGGGCAGAGTACCACCGTTAGGCGTCGAAGCTAGGCGTCGAGACGCGGAGTATTGTGGGCCGAGGCGTCATCATTGTTGTTGTTTTGGGCGTCAGGACGCCATTAAGATTTCGCCGAGTCACAAAATACGTCGGGCCGAGACACCTCTGGTTAGTAATTGGAGAGAGACAGTGATTGTGAGGCATTTAATATTCTATTTAGTTGTCGGGGTCTCCATGCGCACGACTATTGCTTAAGAGCCATACCGACAAATCGACATCAGTATCGGTCTGCCCCGAGAGGACAGCGACGACGTGCTACCCGAACAAAAAGACTTGCAACTTTTTCATTATCTAGTATCATAGTATCCTGAACTTGCACACAGCAACAATAGACGACCAAACACCCGCAGAAACAGTTAAAAATAATAAATTTATTAAACAATAACAGCAAGACGAACATCGTAAAGTAAACAACTTGAATATTGCAAACACTGCACAATATCAATAACCAAAATACTAAGCAGTAAAGGAGATAAAGTGCCCTCTTGAGGAACTCCAGAAGATATATACAATTTTGAAGATAACATGTTATCAATTTTAACTAGAAAGTTTCTTGACTGTAAGTAACTTGAGAGCCAATTTACATAGCACTTATCTAAGCCAAAAGCAGGAAGTTTATTTAGAATTATAGAATGTTCACAAGTATCAAAGGTTTTACTAAAATCAAAATAGATAACATCAGTTCGTAATCTGGAGGTAATATCAGTATGTATTTTATTAATGAAGTTAAATAAATTAGTAGTAGTTGTTCTTCCAGCCATGAAACCATGTTGTCTTAGAAGGGTGACATTTATCTCCTTTCTTGAATATAGTAATGTAAAACAAAGGAAGAGGCCACTAGGCTATCAGTATGTACAAATGACAGATACACACACAAATAGGACAACACATAATCCCGGAAGCGCATATTGCGACGTTTCGCTGCTCAGAGCAGCTTCCTCGGGCGAAGAGACGTGGCTGACTGCGTGTGACTGCCGATGCACCTAGCGGCCAACGGTTGAACTGATATGAGGCGGGAGATTCAAAAGCGTCAAGTAGAAGAGGATAATGAGGATACGTATACAGGTACAGTGGTTGTAGGAAGTTGAATGACTTGGGATGTTATCTTATATTGAGACCTGGTGGTTGCCTGGATTTAGTGATATATTGATGAGCTAGTTCCCATCGTCTAAGTTCAGAGCTATTGCTTGTAGGTGGCAGGGCCCTCACCACTCTAGTGCTGTAGCAAGAGTCAAAGTCTTTGGGCTGCATGGGCAGCAACTGGTTTATCATGAGGGTTGGTGTCTTTACCTGCTATGGCTTGTCTGGTGTCTGCTCTGTGGCCATTCATTCTCTGTCTCAGAGGGTCGGTGGTGAGGCCAATATATTCAGCATCACAGTGTGAACACTGTAGCTGGTAGATCAAGTTCTTGGTAGCACAATTGTAACTGCCTTGGATGGGGTAAATGTGGTTGGTTGGCCTGCTTTTGAATGATGTAGAGTTCAGAATTCCTATCGTTCCGGGATATATTATAGTTCTGAGGGAAGTACTGAGAGTTAATGCTACTATTCTCAAACCAAGTTTCAGTTAAGCAAATTATTGAATAGCAATCAGAAATAGAGGTCACAAAAAATTTGGATGCTTTAGCATGTACGCCACAAACATTTTGATAATAAAGATGGGTCACATTTCCTGCAATTGACATAAAACTAATAATCAGTTGACGGTCCCTTCGGCAGCCTCTTCAATAAGTTCATTTTGATTGGCCACGGATGAAGCTTCAGGCTGGGATGTGTGTTTTGTGTGTGTATTTTATCAGAGAAGACCCAGGTTGTTGCTCAGTTTGATGACAGTAAATCTGATTTGGTTTTAAATGACCATAAAAGGAGCTGATGAGACAACCCACTGGCCAAAATAATGTGTTGTTTACGCTATCAAAATCATCCTCAGTTACAGCTATATGAAACAAAGTCTTGGTTCTTCTTTGGGCTGTTTTGAAATCGTAGCCCTAGTGTTGAGTTATTACAGACACCTAACTCAGCTGGCTTGCGAGTTTTAGCACAATCAGCGGAACTGTTCAGTGAACAACAACAACGACAACGATGACGACGACGACAACAACAACAACAACCTGAAAAAAATTGGTTAAATCTATAAGGTGAGATGGCATTTTATCATCAAATTCGAGTTTTACAAATTTCAATTTAAGGTATCAAGCATAGTTTTAATGATTTGAGTTCATGTTAAAATCAAATAATTAAATTCCAAATAGTAGGTATTATATTAGATTTGATACTGTATTAGGAAAATTTTTTTTTGCCCAAAAAATGTCTTTGGCCACGCCCCCTCCTTCACGAAACAATACATGAGTTGAGCCGGAGCAAAAATACACAGAAAATGAGCAAAATTTATTTGGGAAGCATGGGAAGCATTTTAGCAAACAATGTATTTTAGAAGTCTGGAACCTATTTTTCAGTGCTTAGATATTTAGATATCATAGTGTTTTTAAAATTGATTTTTATTTTAAAATCCATTTTCCTGGTATGTTCACAGATTCTTGTTTGGGTGGCTGTGTTATAATATTTGTACCTACAGAGTTGTATTTACTCATAAGTATGGTAAAACCCCTTTATAACAACCCCCTATACAACAACCACCTCTCTATAACAACCCTTTCCTCAAGAACCGTGGGGTTTTAAATAGGGGTTTTGCTGTACAATTAAACCTCTTTATAAATATCACCCCTATATAAAGACCTTATTGTAGGGAACCGTAACAAATAGTATTGAGTGCTCTTCATTATGCTTAATTCTTGTAAACATTGTTCAATTTAAATAAAGAAAGTTTTGAGGGTTCATCCTAGTACGCCCATGACGGTAAGAACTTATATAACTTTACAGTTCATTATTTGTACCTAGCGAGACATTTTTACTTTATGGATTTAAGCACTTGAATACTCATAAAATAATACAACTAATATAATACCTCATCATGGAAGTCTTGTTTTTTACAAATGTGGCTTTGACAAAACATCATTTATCATTTCACAGTAGGGATTTCACAGCAATAATAAAATAAACAACAAATATTCAGTACAACAAGTTTATATTAAACACATATTTAGCCGCAGAATAACCTAGCACGACAAATATCCAATAAACTATACGCTCAAAAAATTTCCAACACAAACATCTTGTTTTTGCAAGTTGTTTGGCATCTGCTAAACTAAAATAATGGTGTGGTAAACATCACGAAAGTGAAATCCCACCAAACAAGTGTCATGCAATTCAGAGTGCATTCTCTGAATTTTTCATACTTACTTGTACTTTAGTATCATACATAAGGTTTTAAATCTCGGCATTAAGCATGTGCATCATTTAGCAACAATTAGCCTATACATATAGCAACGCTTTCACATATATACATAAATTAAGCATGTTCTCCTTTGCACCGGAGCCTTTGAGTACCATAAGTACCCTGTTTACATGTCTAAGTTAAACACTAACAAAGCTGAAATACTGAATACAGAAATAGCTATCACAGAGTTAAATAGCGCAGTGGGGAAACACTGGACTCGCAATCAGATTCAAATCTCACCCCGGCCAATCTGATTTAGGTTTTCCACAATTCCCTTAATTACTGCAGGTGAATGCTGGTTTACCCTGAAATACAGCTTATATAGAGGCAGTACACATTTCAAACCATATTCTTGAAACTAGACATAACAACTGACAAATTAACATTGTAATGTTCTCAAAATTATTGAACCTGTAAATTACAGTACATTTTTGATGTCTAATTTTCTACGTAGGCCATACCTAACAAAGTAATGAAATCTTGCTGTTTGCTTCAATTTTAATATTACTGTATTTTAATAATATTAGAGATTGTACTGAAGTTCTATAAATATTTATATTTTATATCATTGGGTGGCACGTATTGAGAACAAAGAACCAATGGCACCAAATACAGAACAATGTATTTGCATTCTTTATAACATACAGACTATATGAAGTTGCAAGAAAGAAATATACTCCTTCAGTGCTTTATACAACTGACAGAAAGGTTATTATAGGTAGTAATACATATCAAACTATGATAAGAACTCTTGAGAGGATTCGGTCATGGTCCACGTCAAGGAACTATTCCAGCTTTCACATGGAGTGATTTTAGGAAGCCACAAAAACCCCAAATCAGAATGGCCGCTCATTGTTTATGTACAGACTTGTATACTTAACACACATTTATGGATAGCAATTTTTGCTGCTGTAGCTAAACTTTAATTTTTTTTTAAACATAATACTTCAACATTACACAAATGCATTGCACACCCGGGATTCTGTATACATGTTCTGTTTACTTATCATCACAGTGTCGCTACATGTCCGTGTTCCACTGGAAATGACACATCCGCCTAGCAAGGAGGCAAACCAAGGTAATTGTGGCCAAAAGCGGCAACACACCGTGCTAATATCACTCGTAACTGTTACTTGTTTTTGCTTGATGGCTTCCGTATCCCAGCAACACACATCCAACATTCTCACGCCAACTAGCAGCCAATAGGCACAACTGTGACTTTTAAACCAAGCCTTAAAACATAATATGTTGTAAATGGTAATTAATACAAACAAAAGAAAGCAAGATGCCACCATACTGAATAAACTAGGTGGATATTTACCTTTGGGTTCTTTGCCACAAAGTCTGGGATCATTGTCTTTGTACAGAGCATCCAATCAGGTACTTTACTTGCATCTTTGCTGATTTTGACCATGTCCAGTTCATCCTGGGAACAGAATAGTGCTAGTAAAATACTTCTGCCCAACAGCTACTCTGATAAATCAACAAAAAGTTAACTGCAATGGACTGTTGCATAGTTCATCAACATCACTTACTGATACTATAAGGATGTTCTTTGTAGAGAAAAAATCACTACAGGATGGCACACCAGCAATCTGGATCAGATCCCTGAAACAACTGAACCTAGATGTTTCACTAATAAAACTAATTTATGCTGATGCTTAGTAGGTGGTTATTTATACTTACTCACAAATTTGCTCAATGCACTTTTCCACACTACCTCACTGCACAACACATTCTTCAAACTGGCCTGGGAAAAAATACATCCTTAGCCTCAAAGGAAAAGAAACCTGCTACACTGAAAGTTTATCTTCTCTAACTGGAATTTTTAAAATTATAGGTGATTCGGAATAAAGCGAACACTCAAAAAAGCCCTGATTAATTTCTATTTCCTTCCAGTTTATATCTTTCTGCCAATGTTAACACAAATAATGCCACGTGCTTTTATTTACATAGGGTCGTGCAAATATTTACAACTACATTAAACAGCTCCGATAAATTTTAGCTACAATACCTACTCCTTAAATGCACGGGGGCTGAATGTAAGATATAAAAAAAGTAATCTTAGTTATAAATACCTTCGAGTTAATGTCTGGTTTCTGTCCATCAACTATTCTAAACAACACGCACTATTGCCGTTACAAGTCTCGTAAATTAGGGCATATTTTATTTGAATTTGTAATGCAAAACCGCCACTAAAACAGACATGAGACACGCTATTCAATAATTCAAGTTTCGTTCGGTACCACTGCCACAAACAACGACGACGCACTTCAGAAACAATAAATAACGTATTTTCTTAACATGTGAAATAAAAAGTATGTTGTTTCTAGGCTGGCAAACGTAAAACATAATTTACAGATTACCGATGGTTTCACATCATTTCGGCAATGATACTCAAAGTAATTTCCAATACTTTTGAATGTGTATATACGCCCAACGGGCAAACGCACGCAAATTATGCAACCAAATATGCAACTTGGCGGCGAGAACCTAACTCTGATGCCACCTGTTGGTGGAGTTTTGAACTGTCTGAAGCACGGAGCAAGCGATAACGGCCACGGCCGACTCGAGGTCGACGGTAGCGTCACATAATTCTCGCGCCAATCGAGTCTAACTATAATGTATGTATGAAAGTCAATAAGACCATAAGTAAATATTTTGAAGTGTACTAAATACAGACAGGTCGAGTTCATCATATGTTCTTTCACTAACATTGTATTCAAATAGGAAAATACACGGAACTACGGACAATAAATCGCTGCCAACCATACAAGCAGTAAAGTAACTAACTCTTGTTAGTGGTGACGTAAATGCAGTAACGGCTAGTGATTTTTTTCAAAGGTTAAATCTTTAGTGCTAACTTTATTCCGAATGGCCTAATACTTACCTTTTTTTAACAAGAACATAAGTGTTCTCTGATTATCAGATAGTTTCCCAGCACACCTTTCAATGAATCATCAATTTGTTATAAAATTTGACTAGCTTTCAATGTATGGTATCAAACAAAAAGTGTTAAATTATAACCAGAAGTGCTGTTACCATGGTTTATTATTTTTAATTGAAGCTTTTATAAGAAAACATGTCTGACTAATCCACTACAAGGTCTTGAAAGTTATAAACTGGTTACTTAACTTAGATTCCAGTTTTATTTTGGCTTCAGTAATGCATAGATAATATAAAATTACAGATGATTAATCAGTTACTAAAGGAGACACCATGGTACACAGCAATAAAACTACTGTAAGTCTGTAACAATTAAAACAAATAATGCATCTTACAAAGGATGAAAAGATGGCATAACACATCACAGACCTCACAACATTCGAACAATCAGGACAAGAAGAAACACAGTGCTAGTTACCAGCTGAATCAATTTTCTTCTTCTTTGAGCATGATGTATGGAAGATTCCTTACACTGAGAAGAGATAATGATCCAGTCTAAAGTGGCTTTCATATTTACATTTCGGAACAACCTTTTTCTGGGCGAGATGGTTATTGGTGAATAATTTTTTTTCCCCATTTTATGTGATACAGCTAAAATACTTATAATGTGTAAAAATATTTATGCTCTTCATTAGCAATAATAACTGCGGTGGTTTAAGTTAAAAATTAAACACAAACATTAAATCCATAAATTAAAAATAATAACATTTCAATAATTATACATAACTGTATTACACTTTGCATAGTCAACATATTTTACAGTATTATACTACTAAAGCAATACATATAATTTCCAATATCATACTATATTTTATTGTGAACAGTTTCAGTTTCTTTTGATTAAATTTAGCATTTAAATTTAATACAGTAAATTAAATTAAAATAAATATATAACTCTAAAGTTCTCAGATATGTGGCTAAAATGTCTGTAAATCTCTTACCTACCTGTAATCTTTCCAACGTTTTGTCATCATGACCAGTGTGAACTTTCGTGACTGTGCACCATTTGTGGCAAAGTGGATTGTAACATCCCATTAGAAATACAGATTTCATCCCACCTACAATCAAGTAAAAACATTTTACTTATAAATCAAGAACAGAGAATGGTAATTTGTCAATAACCTGATCTAGGATAAAAATTGCTTATACACTAAGGAATAAAAATTATACAATATGCCCACTCAGTTAAGGTCACAATGCATGGGAGAAGGCCAGAGTGATGGTAAAGTCGGTAGCAACTCTACCCGAGAAACGCGCCATAGGCCCAACCGACCTTAATACTAGAAGATGTGAGTTGAGATGGGGATGGAGCAACAACAGACTACCTCTACGGGATAAATATACAATTTCGCAGGGAAAAATCAGCTGGCCTACAGCAACATATGCTATGTACGTTTCTCACTTGTGAAAACCAGGACAATCCCAGAGCGAACCAAACTCAGATTCACATAACGTAATGATGACCTCATAAGTCATCAGTAGAAGTCATAACGTGCAGCCAAAAATGCCTGCCTCTGTAGCGTAGTCGGTCAGGTGCCGGCCTACAGTGCGCAAGGTTACATGTGTTCGAATCCTGGCTCAGACATGGATGTTGTGTAGCCCCTTCACTTCAATCTCAAGAGCTCATAAGAACTCTTTAAAGGGTCGTAAAACCCTCTCACTTCGTTAGCTACAAACGTTGCTGTGAACACAATGTTTTCTTTGTGACAAAAGGTCAGTTAACTGTCATAAAGCACTAGTGGATTGATAGTTATTATGTATCCTGTGATAAAATTGACAACTGGTAACAAGAATGGGATGATTCCCTGGTGCCAAAGTAGAAAGAACTGCAATGTTTTGCAAGGTTCAGTTAAAGAAACAGTCTTATTTTTGTAGCCAATTTAAGGACCTTCCATTTGGAGCAGCATAAATTAATGGAGCAATAACTCTGAAGCACAATGTTCTGTCTAATTTTTCCATCCCATCCTGTGAGAATAGGCTCCACGAGTCTTACTTAAGAAACTCTGGAGCAAAACTGTGC
The DNA here is from genome assembly GCA_003012365.1 of Medauroidea extradentata. Taxonomy (NCBI): domain Eukaryota; kingdom Metazoa; phylum Arthropoda; class Insecta; order Phasmatodea; family Phasmatidae; genus Medauroidea; species Medauroidea extradentata. Next base: position 44,288 of record PNEQ01069526.1, on the reverse strand, counting down.
ACTATTTATTTAGATTTTATAACCTTTATGTAAACAGTAGTTATGTGTGTTCTTTGGAATTTTATTCAATAGCAATTAATCATTAGTGACATATAGAGATTATTTTGGTATAGATAATTGTAAATAATTAAGTTAGCTTTATTTATTTTTTTATTTTTTTTTACAAAAGACCTCCATCCTTCAATGTACCTAGCCCCAACTTGTTACAGTACACTCTTTGTGTAAAACTTTTGTTTAAACTGATTGATTTCCGAGAAAATAGAACATATACAAATTATTATTTATCTAAGCTAACTAACTTCTCTTTAAGCAGTGTAGTGAATATTGCACTTCAATAATATTTTGTTCTTCATAATGCTGGAATCACAATATTGCGACAGATGCGACTTAGAATTCCTTGATGTGAATGGCCAAAGATGTCAGCCAATTAGTGCTGAGGTTTCTATGATGTCAGCACGGGAACCTTGACGCTGATTTGCTGACAAGTTACCTATTCTATTCACGTTGCACACTTTGCATAGCACTTGTTGTGCTATTGTGATTCCAGCATAAATCTCTAAACTTTCTTACCTTTATGACCTGTACCAAACCATGCTCCAAGTACCACAAGGTCAGCAGAGTCAGCCATTGCCCCTCCACACAGATAGTCCTTCTTTACTTTCAGCCAATGTCTCTTGCCTGGTTCATATATACTCTGAAATAAATCATAGGAACTCAATAAAGTAAGCTAGATAATTCTTTGGAAAACACATGCAAAAATTGTGAACTATGACATCTGAGAAGACATGAATACAGTATATAACTAAACACTTGTGCACAACCCTTCAATATTTTATAACAGAAATACCTGTCTAAATACATTTTCAATAGGAAAAAATTTGTATCCACAGCAATAAACAAAGTGGCCCAAAATGTACGCATATAAGTTTTTTGTTAACCTTTATTAAACTAAAGTCATACACAGTTATATTATTTTTCTACATAGTTAATCATATTCAAAGCAATACCTACATATATCACTGACAAAATATGTACATGAATTTGTAAGTAAAAAAATTGTGTATACATAAAAGGCTCAACCATTACTTGGTACATAATTCATTAAAACTGTGGAATATATTTGAAGAACACTATTGTAAAACCAAAATTATGTCCAGCATTTGTGTTGTAGATGCAACGTACTGTCATGTTGTAAAATAGCAGTCAGTAATTTACATTATATTGCTTTGCTTGCAAGTCAAAGATAATCCAGCAAAAATGTCAAAATATCAATGATTCAATTTCCTGAGTTGCTGCTACAGCCTAAACTTTATATACACTTCACAAAACTGAAGTTTAACCCCAATAATAGTAATAATGCATCAGTAATCAAACAAGATGTCACAATTCAGTATGTCCCAACCAGGTGTGACAAGTTTGTTGCAGAAATACGCACAGTAATGTTATTTCTGTACATCCTCTGCAAGTCATGTACAAACTGTGTTTACTCACATAATCTCTACATTTCTTGACCAAATATAGGCCAGAAAATTAGGTGCTGCCTTTATGAGAGGTTTTAAGAATTATTATATTCCTTTAAGATTTGTTTTGATGTACGTAAAATTAAATGTAAATGTATGCATTTTCTTGTATTTACTTGTCTATAGCACAACCTTTTCTCAAAAAAATATAGGACAAGAATTCTGGGGTGCAGGGTGAACACGAAAAAAGGCCAGAGAATCTAATTAAACCATTCATGCGCATCACCAACTATTGTGTCACCTGTTGAAAAAGACGTGCAGATATTATGCAAATTTTCAGAAATTCTTCTTTAGGCCTTTCAAAATATGGGTTGTAGCCACTATGAGATGGTGACCGTTAAGCGATGACTGCCATTACGCAAGTAAATACTGTACATTAAATGCTGGGAAACTATGGATCACCACACTAAACACGCAGTTAACTATGAATTTTAAATTGTTTGATCTTGTTTATTTAAAACGGGGTAGCCATAAATAATTTCCTCTATTACACATCTTAAGAGGCCCACATGTCTGGAACTGTTTTGGGAGATGGATGTACAACGGCAAAGGAGCAATACATATGTAATACATTACAAATGCACCTAGTTCCTTAGACTGTTGTCTTACACATATGGTGGTATAATGGTCTCGAGTGTTTCCATCCTTCTGCAGGAAATATGAGTCATTATAAATTTATTTATACATAATTATTTTAATAAAAAAACTGTAGCAAAGTTCACTGTGTAGCCCTCAAGTACATCAGCATTTTATAAACTGAAATAGTTTACAGTAACTACACATAAATGCCATTTTTAAATATGTTGTAAGGCTTGGAAATAGTGTTTCAAAGTACTCAACAACCTTTCTCTGAAATGTAATCTATTTATCTTGATTTGTATACCAAGAAGAATATGGTTAACCATTTAAAATTAAAATATAGACTTTTAACCCACTGCAACATACCGGTAGTGAAAGTGCTAGTTGAAAGGCTTCAAAAATAAAACAGTCTTCACTATTGTTAAACTTCATTAAGCTGATACTGTAACAGCATTATTAGTGTGCACTGTTCAGTGCTCAAGGAAACAAACCTGTGAACAAATAGGCCAGGGTTGTCATGTTTTGTTTATTGTTATTTGCGATAAATTGTTGCGAAGGTAAAATTTAGGGTTTAAATATTTTTTCGGTTTTGCTTTTTTTGCTATGATATGTGCTTTTATTTACAGGCTATAGTTTCCTCTTTAAAATTTTAACCTAAATTTTTTATTATTATTATTATTATTATTAGTTTTGGCTTTGTGTCCATAATGTTCTTTCACATAGCTTGCCCCAGGAAGTTAGCTTGCACAACAAGTAGATACCGGTAATATGTGAGTTACAAGTTTTTTTTCCGTGTACGTTTTTGCCAGCTGTCTAGGGCAGTAGCCTGGTCATGTCGACGACGTGGAAGCCAGGGGTAAATGAGTAGAAAAGATGGGAGGGTGGTGCATGATACTTTGGCACTATCTAGCGATTGTTGGACACAAGTGGGACGAGCACACTTGGAGTTTATTAATCACCGGGTGGAAAAAAAAGTTGTGTGCTTACCCCACCATTCCTTTTCTCTTGTTTACTTCCTGGGTAGCAAGGATGTAGTGCAGCTGATTGCGAGGTACATCAGTTCTGAGAGGTCGCGAAACCCTGCATTTTACGCGGAAGGAGAGTGCGCAGCGATAGAGAGAGCTAGAAAGAGTGAGAGAGGAGGGGATTGCTTTTGTTGTCGCTGCACGGAAGAGTGTGTCAGGCAAGAAGGGGAAGAAGCGAAGCAATGCGTTTTTGTCAAGTTTCGAAGGGGTAAGCTGTGAGTTGTTGTGTTGGAGACGTCGGCCAAGATGGAAGTGAGCAGGCTTCACCACTGGGCGTGTAGGAAGAGAAAGTTAAGTTAAGTACTTAATTTGTAGTTAGTTTTTCTTAACAAAGTCTTTTCAAAGTTTGCAGTTTATTATTTTTAAATATGTAGAGAATTTAAAGTCACTGGAATCTAGTGGGATATAAGATGTATTTTTATTGCGTCTGCTGGTAGGGTTGATTGAGCAAAAGTTTCATTGAGTACTGTTCTCGTATGCATATTAAAGACTCATCGGCTGACATTTGTATAACTGTATTTAATATTTTTGTTAATTTAAAACTCAGAGATTTTCAATATTCTGATGAATTGACAATCAATCAACGCAATCTATTCCTTTTATTGTTTATACACATATAAGTATTTATTTGTTTATACATAAAATAATATATATTATTAATAATATTACGATACTTTGTTTTTAAATTGGAAATATTTTATCTCATTCGTGGTCATCTTTTTTATTTGAAAAACTGAGGAAAAAAAACGAAGTAAGAATTAAATTAATTAAAAAAAATTATTTCGTCGAATGAAATTCTGCTATTTTATATATTTATTAATGATGGTAGAGCACCGTCTGACATAAAACTCCTTTATTTATTTATTTGTTTATTGATCATATAGATACATAAATTAGCAAAACCAATGGTATGGATACTCAGTATTATTTTAATAATGTTGCCAGCAGAGTATTCTAGGCAATGAGAACCTGTGAGTATTGCCCCCTCTCATCGTTTTCACCTACCCTATCAACCTCCCATTCTTTTCTTTGAATTACAATGAGCGTCCCAGTTTCTTTCTTATTTATTTTGTGCCATTTTATCACATGTATACTATTTTATTTGTATTTTTCCAGCATATGTTCTATTATTTTTAATATGAGAATGATTTATTAACTGAACTTAACTTTTATTATTAATTGAAGTGTACTATACTGCCCTGCTAAGGCAAAAGGTCGTATCTACATTTTCTGTTAGTTGAGATACAAAGAAGAAACGTCATATCTACACTTTCAACCAATTATTACAGCAGTAAAAATTGCAAATATAAACTTTCACTGAAGCTTGAAATTTTTGACTAAGAATGGCATGTAATACAACAGAAAAACACATATCTTGAAAAATAACCATTTTGTCTAAGCAGGGCAGTACAGGCGATACGGAAGAAAGTGAGCACTCAAAAAAGCCCTGATTAATTTCTAATTTCTGCCAGTTTATATCTTTCCGCTGAATGTAAGCATAAATATTGCCACGTGCTTTTATTTACATAGGGTCGTGCAATGTTTACAACTACATTAACCTGTGCCGATAAATGTCATCTACAATATCTCAATATCTACTCATTAAATGCACGGGCCTGAATATAAGATATAATCAAAAGTAACTTAGTTATAAATACCTGCCAGTTAACGTCTCATAATACTGGTTTCTGTCCATCGACTAATTGATACAACACGCACTATTGCCGTTACGAATCTAGTAAATGCGGGCATAATTTATTTGAATTTGTAACTCAAAATCGCCACTAAAAACACACATGACACACGCAATTCAAGAATTCAAGTTTAATTCAGTTGTACTGCCACGAACAACTATGACGCACTTAACAGAAACAATAAATAATGTATTTTCTTAATACGTGAAATAAAAAGTATGCTTCTAGACTGGAAAACGTAAAACATAATTTACAGAATACCAATGGTTCCACATCATTTGGCAATGATATTCATAGTAATTTCCTATACTTTGAAATGTATACACACACAGCGGACAAACACATGCAAATGATGCAACTTGGTGAAGCGGCGAAAAAACGGCAAAAACCTAATTCTAATGCCACCTGTCGGTGGAATTTTGAACTGTCTGAAGCGTGGAGCAAGCGATAACGTGCAAGATGACCTGAGGCCGGCGATAGCGTCACATTCTTCTGACACCAATTAAGTCTAATTATACTGTATGTAGAAATGTCAATAAGATCATAAATAAATATGTTGAAGTACTGTATACTAAATACAGAGAGGTCGATTTCATCTGATGTTCTTTTACTAATGTTGTATTCAAGTAGGAAAATACACGGAACTACATGTGATGAATCGCTACCAACCATACAAGCAGTAAAGTAACTCTTGTTAATGGTGGCGTATATGCAGCAACGTCTAGTGATTTTTTTCAAAGGTAAAATCTTTAGTGCTCACTTTATCCCGAATGACCAATATGATTATTAATTTCCATTCAGTATTTCTCTGCTAACTGTATTACATTTTATTTTCACGTCCCAGTCCCAGCAAAGCGACCACAGGCCGCTTCAGTGTCTAGCTTGCCACAGCGACCAGTATCTTGTAATACTACCCACAGGAAATACCGGACGTGTTTGCAGGCACGTTCCTCACAGTGGTAGAGCCCTCGCCTCCATGCGCATCCTTGCGAGAGTGCAATTCATGCAAGCCCGCAGTTTAGCTTGGCTGCAGACATAAAAAAGTCACCTTTGCTCTGTCGCATGATGCTTTATCCAACGGCACGCTGCATACCTGCGCAAGGAACGTTTCCTTTAACCATTCTTTGGACATTGGCGCGCCATCTGTCGGCAGCGTACTGAATTAATTAGCATCACCACATTAACTGTACCATGTCACCTTAATTGCATTCTGAAAGTCTCTTCTGAAGAAACTTGACGTGTCTCCGCATAGCTCCTGTTTGTAGGGAGATGTTAGTCTTTGGGACCTAGTTGCCATGACCTTTATTATTTCTATTTCACATCATGTAGTGTTAGTTTTATTATAAATACATTAGTGAGTGAATTTTGAGGTAATTATTACTATATTTCTTTAGAGGGCGGTATGAAAAGCAGAAGTCGAATTATTACCCATTGAGACTTGTGTTTTTCTTGCAGTTATTAGTAGCCGTTCAGTAGGGCACAATTCTCATTATATTAACATGTTTCTATAGCCTTCACACCACCTTCCTGAACAAAAAGAACTACATAAGAGCCATTATATTTTTACATGACTTATGCCCTTCTTACCGACCGCCAAAGATTTAACTTTCTGAGTACTTCAAGATGCAAGCCATCTAGTTTAACCTTCGTAGGCAAGTCTTGCCACAGCATCTGCGCATTTTACACCCTGTTTTGTTCGTCAAAAATGTCATTTAATTTTCCACTTCCTTTTTATTTGTTGCAGTGAACTAAATTTCAAGTTTGAAAGTTTCTACTATAATTCAAGAATTCTACTACGAGCAACTTACGTACTCCTTCAAAATATCCTTTCTCTGGGCATCTACTCGCTGCTACGTTCTATATACAGCATGTTTCAACTAAGTTCTACGTCCCTGCATAAACTTTAATTGTGTTACACACCACGTTTGGTCATCCAGAAAAATTTTATATCTATGATTTTTAAATTTAAATTAATCATTAATTTATTTATTTATCTTACATCATGTTTTCACGTTAATCAAACTTAGTAGTTAAGGGTGCACTCTAGGTAAACAAACTATTCAAAGGGTTTACATGGCTCTTTTTATATTTTTAATAATAATGTGTGATTCACATTCTGTAATTCTATGTCTTTGTTTATTTCAACTGCCCAATATAGTAATAATAATAAGTTGTTATGTTCACTCTACCTTATATTAATGGTTTTTTATGTAACAGCACTACATCTGGGAATTATTATATATTTTGTAATGTTAGCTCTACATGAGCAGTAACAGGCATCAGCCTTAACTATATTTTGTGTCCGTCTTCCTTGGCTGCAAGCATTTAAAAAATACATTGTAATTACGGTAGCAGATAATAATATACTAAATACAGTAATTAAATTGCCACCAAAGAAAGATGTAACAATTTTGTTTCAGAAAATGTTGAATTTTATTATAGGTTTGAATTCACTATCCCTAATATTGTGATATCTTCTTTCTTGTTCTAAACCTTTATAGTTGTTTGATACTTTGAGTAACCTATTCTAAATGATAAGAGTAAGAATGATGTTTAACACAGAAGTATTATTTTAAAATATAACAAATTCTGATATAATGTCCTTTGTGGTAACCTCATATCAAGGCTAGTTTAATTTTTTTTCTATTGCTTTAGTTTTTATTACATCGTAAACACCCACATACTACATGCAACCACGTAAGACGTGCAACCAAATTTTCAAATCCAAATTTGGGGAAAAAAAATTCAAAAAATAATTTTTTTTCTTTCTTCACATGCTGCTGATACACTAAAAGCTTATTACTGTAGGCATCGGTAAGTCACTGACAAACATTGGTTTTTTGTCGTATGGATAAGCCATATCTTTTGTAAAAACGGTAAATCCAGTTCGCGCTAGCTTTGAACTCTGGATTTACCGTAAATTCCAGCACAATCTTCAAAGCCTGCATCTGGCACATCTCTGTAGTAACCGCACAACCAAACTGCCATAATTCTGTTACATACGCATGCAGTCTTTCTTCTACCGGTTGAAATTTGGCTTCCATGCCCCTGAAAGCACGCCTGTTTACATTGCAGTCTTGCAACTTGACTTTGTCTCATCGCCACTGCCTGATGTAAGATTCCGAGATGTCATATGTTCTGCCTACCGCACGATTACCGATATCCACTGCCTCAGCAACTACTTTCAACTTTTCACCACTAGTAAAAGAACGAAAGCCGTTTTGAAACTGTAATGGGTCTATAACACTGTGAAATGCTATTACTGACAACGTGGAGACAGAACAATGCTTGCTGCACATGACACTATGGCTACAGGAAGTAAACACACCCACATTTCTGAGCATGCTCAACGCAGGCCAAGTCACCCGCGCTGTTGCCAAGTCTTCCACAGGGCCGTGCCAACAGATTGGGGGGGAGGGGGGGGGAGGAGGGCGAGAGGCCCCCCCCCCCATATGTAAACCTGGCAGGGCGAATTATTTCTTCCGCCACCCCTTCTTTTTCCCCACATTTATATTAAGTCTAATATGTACTTTTCCACAAGTAAAATTTTTGGTAACAACAAAACAAATGTTGCTTAAATTGTAGTAACTAACTCATGACCATTGTTTATATGCAAATTTTCAAAATTATGCCAGTTGAGAAGGAAGCGAGCGGAGGAGTAAACAATGCTTTTATTTTTCCTGGAACAGGCCCGTCTCACCACAATTCCACTCCTCACAGGGAAATAAAAGAGTAACCAGGGAAGGGGTGAGGGCTTTCCCCTCTGCGCTCATCCCTATAGTGGATCAAAGTAACGATATTGTTTTAGTCCTTAGTCGCCAGTATGTTTGTGGCGCCTGGTGTAAGTGGTTACGCTATGCATTAAGATTAATGCTGAAGACTTCACTGAAATGGTGGGTTGGGTACTCAATTTTACATAGTATGTTAAATTATTTTAGCTCGCTGCCCGCGTATGTCATCAGGGTGTCTACTATGTATATCTGGATTGCAAAATCCCGGATTTCACGAATTTTTTCTTGACTCTTGAGTTTCTGCTACAAAGAGACACTGAGTCTTGCTGCTGTGATGCTGTCAGCCGGCGGCGCCATGGAAGTGTAATTTTGGTTGCATGTCACATGCTACTTAAATCACAGAGGCAGTGAATTAACAAATAAGGTGTACGTGTGGAATGTGTCGCAAGCTGTCTAAATCCCTCCCTCCCATCTGCCCGCCCTTACGGAAAGGACGAGATGAAAGAAGGAAAGATCGCTTGGGTGATAAGCAGAGCAGACATGCGTCGCAGCACATGATTCAGTTATGTCGTCTACTCAGCAAACATTTCTCGGAAACAACCATTTAATAAAATAAGCAAATAGCATTTAAAATGTATAATAAAAAACGTGTAACAAAATAAAACAATTGGAGCCTTCTAAAATATATAGCAACTAGTTTCAAATGTTTTCGCCAGACAAACTGTCTTTTAGTTTATTTTAGTTTATTTCATCCTTTAATCTTTTTTGAGTACAATTTTGTACAAAGATATTGGACAAGTCATTTTACAATATAGTATACATTAATGTAAATTAACATAAATATAAAATATACAGACTATTATGAAAACTAGAAGACAGTACATCAAATTCAATAATTAATATCATCTTCTCATAGTTGGGGTTCGTAGATTTTCCACATGGGAAAAAAAACATACACACAAACAAGCCATAGATACGACAGCTGACACTGACTAACCGGTAAAAGTCGTGAGGAATTCTGAGGTGTGTTTTGCAAGGATGTTGGGCTTCTTGTCAGCCTATTAATGACATACTTAGATGATCTATCCCCCTGACTCATTATTCCTCCCTTACTCTATTACCTTTTCCTAACCCCTTTATGTTCTCTACCCTAGATCCAGACAATATCAATGAAATGCAAAGTAAATTACAAGTTTCTCGTATATATACTTTCTTTCAGATATCTATCTATTAAATATGTGTGTATGTGTGTGTGTGCACGTTCACACATGCACTTGCTTGCCCTATTTGATATAAATTCAAGTTACACTGTAGACAATGAAATAAAAAATTTTATGTTAGAATATGAGCTGTTCCCGTTACAGTTCTATATGGTATTTTCATGTGGAGTACGTGTGTCGGAAGCCTTATAAAACAAACCTAATTGAAAACAGTTCTTCAGTCCAAAAATACATATGCAATTTGTTTGGTAATATTAATCAGCATCCACCCTTACCCATTGTTTTGTGCTACAACTCTTAATCTGTAAACAACTTGGCAGGAATAATTTACTTCTATAGCTCAAAGTACTGACCAAAAAAACACCAAATTATTAATAATGTCAAGGTCAACTGGCTAGTTTACACATGTGTCCACGACACTGCACTGTCGCAAGCTAAGGGATTTTCCAATATTTGACTGATAGAGATTTGGTCTTGAAAAATAATAAGTTCCTGACAGAATGCTTCCTCAATTTACAGATTTCCACTCATCATTCTTGCCACTCTTCTTCGGCTTGTGGACTGTAAATGTGCATCTCAAACCATGCTCCTGGGTTGGGAGGGAATTTTGTATGTGTTCCTTCACATTATGTAACACTACTAGGACCAACTGAAGGGTTGTTACCCCCACGAATGGTTAAATCATATAGGGACAGTTTCACAAAACAGATTACTTTAATATGCATATGTGTATCAAAACAGGAATATCTACTGTGTGTTGTTAATTTAACTTTCAGAGTGTTGAGTATAGTGTGGGCACAGCAATAACTACGAAATGTTATGCAAACTTAAGTACTACAGAAATCTTTCAATGTACAACCATCATATTTAATGAACATAACACTAGCAATAATTATAGTATTTCAATAACCCTTACCATTAAATCTTTTAACACTAATCCTTCAAGTCCTTGTTTCAACACCTTAGTTATCATAGATTCCAAGTCTTTGGGTTTCTGTAACAAAGTAAATAAGAGTAAATACAATTTTCTTTACTTACTTTAACCTTTTAGACGAATCCATAAAACAAAAACAATTTATATACAAAACAATGATGAACACATATTCACAAAAACAAATAAATAGTATTTAATTACAAATTAAAAATAGTAATGTGGAACATAAAATTAAATACAAAACTCTAACACTTTATGCACAATTCCTGCAAAATACTCACATGGATTTCTTCAATTTCAGAGAAGAGGATGTGGTTAGGTATCTCAGTCATATTGTTGAGAAGTATTTGCCTCCTCTCTTTGATAGGCCTGAAAAACAAAAATTGAATACACATATTTTCCCTTGAATCAAAGTAAATTATGCAAGATACACTTATAAAATTAGCAAATTAGAAATATTTTCTTATGAAACTAAAAACCGGACTTGACCAAATTATGTAAACCTGTATAAAACAGAAGTCGTAGGCATTTTTACACTTGTTAGAAGACGGCTCTGCAAAGGTTAGCAAAAGTCCAACAGCAAACTTGTAAATATTTTCCTCTGAATAAAATAACTATTATGACAGGATTTGTTTTGCAATATTACCAAGGTCAAAGTCATAAATTCTTTGCAATTTAATTTTCATGAGTATGTAACCGTTTGACAACTTTTTAATATTTGCACCCGGTATAGCCAAACTAACTACATACAGTAAACAGTAATTTATGTATACGATTTAATTTTAAGTGTTTTATTTATGTTACTAAAGCTGTTCTAAATAATTTCTTTTTTCATTAAGGCGACCGTCTGCAAAAAGTGCAGAGAGGTCAACGGAGCTTTGGTCGTTATCTGGAACTGCTCAATGAGCAGAAGTGATCTCTGCTTAGGAATAGCATTCAAAGAATATTACATGTGCGTATACCCAATTCAGGTTCACCGGTAATCATTAACGCATATTTTATAGGGGCCAAAAATGGTGCAATTTTTAAGCATGAAAATCTTGGAGCACAATATTTTAAAGGGTATAGGCATACACAATACTCTTTTATCATTAATATTATATTATAAAACGACTGAGTCACCACTGAATGTCTCGTAGAGGCGAGTTGTCAGCGGGAAGACTGCACACCAGTTAAGTGACTTGTGCCTAGAGGCTAGGATGAGGCATAATGCGTGTGTGGTCTCATCCTTACCGTTTCCGTACTTCAAGGCCTCCAACACTCAAAACACGTCCACCCAAATGGCCACCTTAACCAGAAATAGGAATGCTGGTATTTTGGAAAAACATTATTCCTTGTGGCGGAAAATGGAAGAGGGAAAAAAAAAATCTTAAATTAATTTGTACTGTGTCAAATGGTAAAAAACATCCTAGACACTTCAAGGTAGGATGGAACTGGTATGATGCTACATTAGAAAGGGAAGTGAAAGTTTTTGTTTACTTAATTTTAGGAATCACCAACATATCATTATGGTGCTACTCTTGGTCAGAACATTATACAAATGTAATTTTATACCATCATCCTGGGGTCAATTAATGCTCTACAGCTGAGAACATATTAGATTTTGAGATTTTCTAGAATTATTGCAAGAAACTAAATTTAAATTGGAAAATTAAGTTTTCATAAAATGTATCACATACTGGGTAACTGTAACAGAAAAGGTAGCTTAGGTGCAATGAATTTATATTTCTGAGTGTCTTAGGGCTATGTGTTCTTCTTGCGTCATTAATTTTTTTGTTTTGGTGAATAAATGTATAACTTAAAGAGTGTGTGGAAGATAAATAAACGCTGAAAACATCAATTGATTTCTACGGTTTTTTGAAGTCAATATGGCTAAAATACTCAATGACAATCCTAGAGGTTCCGGCATCAGAGATTGTGCCTCAGAAGTTCGTAACACTGGAAACAATTTTGTTTAAAACATTAGCTAAAACTATTGTCTAGGATTGCTATTGTTTAATTTTCGTGAATTGGCTTCAAGAAACCTACAGTTATAGATTAAAGCTTTTAGCATTGAATTATTTACTACGCCTTCTTAAACAAAATCTTTGTGTCTGGGTTATTTATATTTCAAAATTTAAAGTGTGATACACATGTTAATATTCCACAAAAGCACTGCACACCAGTTCAGTGGCTTGCACAGAGAGGTGAAATTGCTTTTCATAAGCTAGTCAGCAGCACCCTTAGAGCTCTACCAATTTTGTGCCTTACACATACCAATGCAGATTATCCAGGGTGCCATCTTAAGATGCTATATCTAAAAACAACAAACTGTGAACATAACTTATGTAAAATTTTAATGAGTATGAAAAGTCCACTATATGATACGAGAATAAAAATGAGGCCACAAAAATAAATTACTGTACCTGTATGATGCTGGGACAAAGTAGAATGAAAATAATTTTTACATTGAAATTCAACTACTGTATAAAAAATTGCATTAATTAAAAGCACACTTAAATTTTCACACTGAGCATACTTACTTGTCTAATAAAACTTCTCCATTGTAATATATACAGTCAAAGACAAACAGGCACACGTTGGCATCCTTGAAAGCAGTTTTCTGAAATTGTAATATAGAAAGTTACTTTTTTATTCTTAAAAATATTAACAACTTCAATAATCGGTCATTTTGCAATCAAATAAACAAGTTTTCAAGCAAAAAATTGATGAGGAATATAATTTATTTTCTGCACTAAATAGTTTACTACACAAAATTACTTTATTAAATTTTATGTTATGGCTTTTGCAGCCATTGTCACGAATATCTAGACTTCTGGCTAGAGCAGTGTCTGGTTACTACAACCAGCCAAACACAGCTTCAATACAGAAGCCAAGAGAGTCAATTTATATGTTATTGTATAAGTCATGTAATTACTACTGTGTTACAACTGTCTCTTTTATCCGAACTTCTAAACAGCTGAACATTCTAAATAATGGACATATCTTGTAATAACTTATATGACAACATTTTTGGTACCCAAATTATTTTTACTGCAGTGGATTATAATTTATCATGCCAAGACATCACTTGCTGCAAAGTACTGTGCCAAAAGCCACAAACACATTACTTGACAGCAAACATAGTGCGCCTAGCGGCTGGGAAAGTAAAAATTCTACATGGCGTTGTCCTTACTGGAAAAGTTTGACATTGCTCATGTTGAACCAGTCGGGACGTTTTTATTTACAACCGGCAGTGAATTTTATAGTTTAACGTGTTCACAGTAATTTGCATTTGCAAGCGTACGTGTTTTTTATGGTTAAGTCCCTCGCTACTATGAAATGGAGCCAAAAGTGCTATATTTATTGCAACAAGTTTTTATTTCCTGTGATTGCGCAGTATTTCAGTTAGGTTCTACAGGAGTCAGTTATATTTAAATTACGTGAAGTTAGCACAGCCTTGAGACAGCCAATGAGAGTGAGGCCCGTGTCGACATGTGTGAGTCTATTCTAGAAAGTCTGGACTCTGCCATGTGAAGAATAAATTGAGATACCAAAGTAGACGAACATTTCACTGGACTGTAGCCCAATTTTGTGATAAAGTAATATCAGGAGTGGTAATATCACGTATACGTGCAGTACCGAGGCACTATTATTTTCCAATCTCTATTTTGGATATTATCTGGACTCTCCACAAATTTGTTTTCCACTCGTACATGTAGGCCATCAGGTGCAAATTTGTCTCTTCTTAAAATTTAATGCTGCGGGTGAAGCTACACTGCGTGCAGTTTTTTTCTTCCGAACTTAAAATCCTTGTGAACTCGTGCTGCGTTTTGGTAGTAACTTTTCCCAGGAAACCGGGTTCGCCGTGACAGGGTGTGAATCATATATCCAACTGATGTAAATGAAATTTAAATAATCCGGGAAAAATTTTGGGAATTCAATATTTGATTTCTGGACTAGCACTTCTCTGTCAAGTAAATTCTGAACTGTGTTAGCTCTTCAAATTAAGTGGCAGTGCATCATAATTGACTGTGATGCAGTAGAAAATTTGAGTAACCAACTGCAGTGGGTCAGGACACCACTTGTCCACCATCAACATCTCTGTACATGTTGGTCCAGGAGGACTGACATGTAATAAGAGTTTCGTGTAAACCTGTCCATTTACATTAATCTATTTTCACTGCACATTACGACTTTCATTTAGTAAGGGTATTAAATCCGAATATTAAATTTTTATTTAAATATGTCAGCAAATTTTATCTTAAAATAGGCTCTCTATTACAGCATCTTTGACTAGTCTCTTTTTATTAAATCACTTGCATAAATTTTCAGTTTCAATACAAATTTTCCCACTACCTCTGATTTCACATTATTCTCTTTGCATATGGGTATTTTCTCATTCTAACTTAAATATGGTCACAATATAACTACCTAATTTTTTCTCATAATTACCAGTATCAACTGAACTGTTATAAACAGCTTTTTTGGGCAAAGTCAAAATAGAAAATGGTTTACATTACATTTTTTATACAGACTAATAACATTTTATACTGTGTTTAAATTTTGCTGAAATGTTAGGAAATACAATAAAATAATTTCAGTTTGGTAATACAGTACAGTATGTATCATATCATGTCACATTAAGCTTCAGCAAAAGCTGTGGATTTGTGTTTGTTACTGAGCTTATTTATGACCAGTGTGGTTATTTTATGTACCTTCTCTGGGATAATTCTCGTGTGTACATGCATACGTATGTGTGAAAAAAGAAATATAATATTTTTGTCATTTGTCTGACAGGTATTCTGAAGAAATTATTACGGAATAAAAGAGTTCTTACCTTGTGAACTCCAAGGGTACCAAACGGAAGAGGTTTGCCAGTGTGGGTATCTATCATGAGTACTTCACAGTCTAGGATTAGATCCACTGCTTGAGGGAATGCTTTTGGGATGAAGTCTTTGAAATGATTAACCTGAAATTATTAAAATAAATAAATAAACCTTCTTTTTGAGACATTGCACAATAAACTCTCATCCTTGAGAATGAGACATACTATTTATGGCTATAATATATCCATTGTCAATAAAACTTTAAAGCATAGACTAAATACACAGGTGAAGTAAGCTTGTCACAACGTTTGTTATTAAAATAAAATTAACTGATGTGAATAAAAAAAAATTCACTGTTTTTTGGAACTACACAAAGCTATATTACATTGCAAGAAAATGTAAAACCACACACGAACAGCAAGAGATTAAACGACTATTTACCACAAACTTTAAGAATGTACCGGCTGTCGAGAGAAGAACTGACTACTGCCATCATCTAACCATAAAATTATTATGTGCTATATAGAGAGCAAAATCTAAAATTTTCACTACATGTGGTGAATTTCATGAATATACAACCAACCTTATGTGGAACGACGGGCTTCAAGCTGCGAGAGAAGTACTTATATTCATTGCCTTGTTTATGTAACTGAACCCTTTCACCATCGTACTTGACCTCAGCATACATGCCGTTGGGGCACTTCTTCATGGCGAACTCTACCGACTTGCAGGCTTCAGCCTATGCAATAGCAATAACCATTTATTTACTGGTACTGATGTCTCAACATACCATTATAGGTGGTTTGGGGTAAGTGAGCACTTTTGAAAGCATAGTTAATGATTTGCTTCCAGATAATTTATATCCTCCTGTTACTTTTTAATACTATTAACATAGCACCCTCAGAATTCATCAAAGTGTACAGGATGTACCATACTCAAAAGTTAAGGGCACGCACGGTCTACTATAATTTTCATCACCATGTTTTAATTATTATATTTGTACAGGTTACTTTTTTTTCTTGTTTTAGACACTAAATTTGACCAAATTTATCTCTAATAAAGTTTTTTTATTTTGTACAGTTTTTGCGTAATGGCTTGTTAAAGCCAAAATTTGCATGTTTCCGTTTTATGGACGACACTAAAACCAACTCACTTACCAAACTGAAAAAAATTCACAGTGAATAACAATGTTGTAGGCTACAAATGCAACTATTTTTAACCACAAAATAAAATAGTTTTGTATATTTTAAAAAATTTGTGAATTTTTTTTAAATTTTATTTTAAGATTCAACATTTTTATTTAAATGCAAAAAAATTTTATTCTTTGTTTTTATGGACGTGACATTGTAGCCTGCAATGTCTTTATCCACTGCGAATTTTTTCAGTTTGGTATGTCAGTTGGTTTTAGTGTAGTCCTTAAAATAAATACATGCAAATTTGGACTTCAATACGCTACTACGAGAAAACTATGGGAGATAAAAAAATGTCATAAGAACCAAAATGGGTCACATTTTGTGTCTAAAGTAAGAAAAAAAAAACATCTGGTACAAATGAAAAATAAAAACATGGTGAACAAAATTATGGTAGACCGCACCCTTAAACATTTGGAGTCAAAATAAACAATATTTTAAAACAACTATTCTAGACAAAGTGTTCTACAAAAGTGGTCAGTTTATTGCAAACGACCTATACAAAACAACTGTAATCAAAACAGCTATATTTCAATACCAGTACATATAAAAAAAACTGAGTTTTTATTAAGAAAAATAATATTGATACACAAAAAAATTCCTAAAAAATAATAATAGTATAATGTTGGTACATAATGACTGTTCATACGCTGGTACAAACAAATAATTGACCATCAAAGCCATAACAGAAAAAAATTATGTAGGGCAGAAACAGAAACAGAAAGAGAAAGAATCAACTGTACGCCAATAAATTTAACTTCTAATATTAAATTTCATTTTGAACTGTGGGCACAAAAAACTATGTCCTGCTTTGGTGGTTTACTTTCTTAAATTTTTTGGAAACTCAATACATTACACACTCAGGGTGTCTACCAAATTGTAAAAGTAAAATTTAGTGACTTTTTGGTGACTTTTTCTTGAAAAACTGTTTAAACAGAATTAATTAACAATTTTTTTAACACGTGCAATACGGCCGACAATTTTCATTATGTTTCCTCCAATTGTTGATAGCGCGAAGCATGTCCAATTTTAAAATGTGTAATCAATATATACCTAAATTTAAGTTGTCTTTATGAAGATGACTATGATAACTAATATACAAACTAATTATATATTTTACTTGCACAGTGCACGAGAAATACTAGTAGTGTAAACATGCACGTTTGACAAATGATTCGACAAGAATCAAACACCCGAAAATAATTTTCGTGACTTATACCAAAATATACTTCAAATTAGTGACTATTGTGGGACTTTCGTGACCTTTTTCCCAATTCGTGACTTTTTCGGGACTTTCGTGACTTTAGTGACCTAGTAGACACCCTGACACTGAACTAGAAGAAACTGTACATATAAAACATGTTTCCACATAAATACAGAAAACCAAATGAAGGCTGGCCATAACCAAGGATTGAACTCTGGTCTTCCTGAATGCAAGTGGAATGTGCTGTTGCTAAGGCTGTTGCGCTCTACTGGTAAGGGGAGAGTTTTAGTCCTCCTTCAGGGATGCTGAACTTTTGGACTAGTGAGCATGAGGGTTTCCCTGAAGGAGAGAAGAGACAGATAAGTGTCCCGAGGAGAGTGGTTTCCTGTAGCAGGTAACACAACACAATCTTGGATGGCAGAATGAGAAAATTCTCACTTTATCAAAAAGGAGGGGGGGGGAGGCGTGTTATCCACTCACCTTAAAATAACTCCTTCAGGAGGAGGCGTTTGCGGTCTGAAAGATGCTTAGGCATCCTTCTTGAGTTGCTGAGTTGCTGCACCCTGGGATGGGGTAAAGGTGTAGGTTTCTTGGGGTATTTAATTGGGCATAACAAAGGCCGGTGCATACGTCGCACCTCCTCAAGTATGCGACTGAAGTTGTCCCTCTTTCGCTTCTGCGGCTCATTCTAAGTACCTCTGTAGCATCAGCAGAGTTCAGGAAGTAATAGTGCCTTACTTGAAATTTCTTCGAGTTGGCGGAATTATCCCCAGAGGTATCTACATTACTGATACTAGAGTCTACTGCTTGCCTGCGTTTAGCAGCTGCTACTGCTTTGCAGCCCACAATCAACTCTCTTTCCTCTTGTGAAATGTCTATTACAAATCACTATTATTTCCACTTGCATTTTACAATACTCATCATTACTGGTATATACAACAATTTACTAGTCTTTACTAGCTTGACCACGTGGTCATTTACTACGGAGCCCCGGTACTTTCCATAGATTAACTTAGCTTCCGCTTCTGGCGGCAGTTGATACACGCCACATGGCGGCAAAACTTACTCACTTACTGCAGGCTCTGCTAGGGCGCGTCTCAACAGCTCCTCGAACAAGTTTCGGCACAGGAGTAGGTAAGAACAGGTTTCGGCTCCATTTTCAAGAAGCAACCCTGGGGTTTAAGAGGATGTCGGGCTTAGGCTCCATTTTCAAGAAGCAATCCTTTTGAGGAGGGGGGAGGTGCCTAGGCTTGCTCGGGAATGAGACCCAAATGGAAGCCGCTGGAGGGCCGTCTGCTGGCTAGCAGGCAGGCCACTCCAACACCCACAAATCTCCTACTACTCGGCCAAAAATTACGTGAAAACACTCAAGCTTTTCCGTGGGGCTGTGAAAATGTCAGTGTTGCCAAAAGAATACATACAAATCACTAAATAAATATACAAAATTAATAGTATTACTATTACAATAATTAATACACATATTTCTTCTTTTTAAAGTTCATAATTCTCCGCCTGGTGTAGTTAGCTTAGCGTCCATGATATGTTTACATTCATTATTGGCGGGCGTAAATACACACATACAGAAACGGTAAATATAAATTTCTCCAACCTTTAGTTTTATGTTTTCATGGCAACACGGCTCACAATAAATGATTTAAGCGACCCTTGGATTAAAAACAAGGTAGGCCTAACTCTTAAACATTTACAAAATACGGGGCAGAGCGTAAAATATATGTCAAGCACCTTAAGGGGTGCATCAAGGCTATGAAACATAGGGAGTTAGTAACCTGTTACTGTGCAACCTAGGCGGGGTATTAGGTAAACATTTGTGAATGACTGGCTGCTGTTCTCATTCGTCAGAAATATATAACCTGTTCTTCCAAACGTATCTTTGAAATACTTGACAACACATTTATACCTAGTACTACCTAGTACACCTGTGGGGGAACTACTACTGCCAGGTAAAGGGGATAGGAACACTGGGGTCTCAGGGCAACAAATACTGAAGAGACCTAGTGGATGATGTGTGGGCCACGTGTGGGTGCTGCTCCAGTGGCTTGCCAAGCCTAGAGGTAAGTACACGGCTGCGAAACAAGCCTGCAAGTGGTGATGCCCGATCTTCTGAGTTCCATATCCCAGATGTACTACGAAGAACTAGGGTCCTGGGCTTCAAGTAATAGGGACATGGGTGGGAATGGACATGCTTACTGCCACAATATATGGTTCAGAGATGAGGTGCTATTCTCTGATCTAGTGGCACCCATCCCTTTAGCATGCAATTGAGAAGAAGAGGGGATGGGCACATGTCCTTCCAAGGACCCAGTATTCATACAAGGCTACATTATCTTAAAATCCAGCAATACGGAATGTATCATACAGAAACAACTATGTCCAGCAATGAATCAAATAACTTCTGGTGATTCCTTGATTATGTCTTTTCTGTTGCCTCATAGTATATCATGTGACGCAGGAGCTACCATCACCTCCACCCAGATATGTGAGAACTCCGAACACATCTGGCTTGGAACTGCTTTGAGATCCTGGGCTCCATCCCAACTTCTCCAACGAAGCTTAGAGCATACTTGGCAGTAGCCTCGTTGTGAAAGGGAAGACACAGTCTACCAATACTTCTCCCTGCAGGAGTATGTCTAAGCTTGGAAGCACTGGCAGCATGCTGACTTCACCCAGTGGGAACAGGCACAACTCCACCATGAATCCATCATACTGACACACAGGCTCATGTGATAGATATGAGACACACTGGTTCACTCACGAGTTCATATTTTGGCCTTCTGACAACAATCTTTCTGAAGCCCCCATGTCAATTAGAGCAGTATCAGGACGAATGCTGGAAGAGGACTAACAGAGGACAACTAGGCCCAACAGAACCATTGAGAAGAAAAGGTACATGATAGGCGTAACACTTCAATCACCTTTTAAAGTCACTCTTTCAAATCTCTGTATTTCTTATAATTTACACTTGTGGCAATTTTGCTATGCCAATAACGCTGGGAGCGAAAGATACGCTCGTACATATATAAAAAAATTTAAAAA
Source organism: Medauroidea extradentata (assembly GCA_003012365.1). Taxonomy (NCBI): domain Eukaryota; kingdom Metazoa; phylum Arthropoda; class Insecta; order Phasmatodea; family Phasmatidae; genus Medauroidea; species Medauroidea extradentata. The sequence goes on along the minus strand of PNEQ01069526.1, from coordinate 23,329 downwards.
ATTGACAACGTTGATGAAAAATTTCAGACAAATGGTTTTCAATTCAGTAACACCGTAAGAGCTATTAAACTACCAATAAATGGAAACTCACCAACATTGGCAACACTGGAGTCATTAGTTTGACTGTAATTGTGAGAGTTTTTTTCTTGGATGGAGAGCTAACTCCAGCTTCAGTCTTTGTAGTGGCTTTGGACAGGACAGCATCCAGATCACGAGATGTTTGGAATGCTTGATATGCATCTGGGTGAACCGCTTCCAGACTGAAAGAAATAAGAGAATACTACTTTTAAAAAATGCTGACTATAAACAATGATACAGTATTTCAATAAATTGACTGGCTCAGATTTCAAAACAGTAGAGTTCGAAATTAATGCACTGTAAATAAGTGCAGATATTTGCAGGATACAGTTCAAACTTAAGGTCCGTCTTACCAACTCAGAATAAAATATATAAATAACTATCACTTGAACATGCTATCCAGGGTATAATCCCACTCTTGTATACCGTATTACGACCTCTAAATAGCAACCAAATACCTATTTGTCAGTTATTTCGTAATACATGGATAGTATTTGTTACATTGAGAGTAAAATTCTAGCTAAGTGCCACGTTTTAGGGTAAAAATTAGCTTAACAGAGTTAGTGAAATTAAGCAGATGCAAAATTATTATTAAGAGAGAATGTGATTTTCCACCGATATTCCAAATTTATGCTGTTATGTATGTTTAGTAATAAAATTAGTCGGGTTATCAAAATATATTGATGTAAGAACAAATATTCTGGTAATCTGTAAGTGCAACATGCAATAAAAACATTAAAATACGTAATAAATATTTGAAGTAATGTAATTTAAAATACACCACTACATAGCACTAAATTTTAAGTTAAATTGCCAATAAAAATTTTGAAAATAAAAACAGCTGAAATGTCATATATTAAAGTTAAAGTGTTAAAAAAAATTAAGTTATGTGGTGCACCTGTCAAGTTTTCCTTTTTAAACGTTGCAAACTTTGGATTAATTTCATGGAAGAATTTTTAACAAATAATTAAATACTATACAAAATAAATTTAAAATTCTTGTGATTGTTCACTTTTAATATATGGAAAGTGGTTTGATTGTTCCTCTTACTCAATATAATGGTTGCTAAAACAAAACTGAAATAAATATTTGTTTTCCTTTTTTTTTTTTTTTTTTTTTTTTTTTCAAAAAATTGTCAAGTTTTCACTTTTTGTTTAGTACACAACTTTAGATTTCATTTTAAAATACTGGCAGCAATTTTTTTCATTCTATTCATTAAAAATAAATTTTATATTTACCACAAAATCAAAATAATGTAAGTGAAAAAAAAAATACAAACAATGTTGAAATTTGAGGTTGCCACAGACAAAACATGGCCATTTTATAATCACTTTATTATAATACACACATACAAATTTAAAAAAATAATATGTAACTGTTTACATTACTACATAGTTACAGAACTGAACTAAAGTGTTTCAGTCCATGTGCATGCATCAGCATTGCATTCTTCTCAATAAATATTGATTACTATCTAACACAAATCCTAATCTCAACATCTCTGCCTTGGAAAACTATACGCCACCATTTTATACCTTACTCTCCCAACAAGAAGCTTCACACAGGTCCAAGAAGTGGATAACTTATTCAAAGAATAGTCTACAGAATAGGCAATATTCAATGGTCGTAATACACATTTATAGGCTATTCAAAAGAAAAGTTATATTCAGAACTTGACTCGAAACTGGTAATACAGGTCCTTAAAGTACTAAAAGAAAAAATATTTGTGATTTGAAGTATTTAAAAATTATTAGCATTTTTTAAAATACAGTATGTAATATTTAAAATAATCATAAAAAGTTTATTCATAAAATTTGGAAAATGGTAAAAATTTAAAATGCAAAACACTCACTTAAACTGTTGTTGGGCCTTAAATTATCAGACTAAAATTATTCAACACTAGTATTTGCAAATCTATAACAAATGTTTCCCTGTGTACCAGAATTCTTACTGGTTCAACTAAGGAAAAACAAAAACTTTAGACATGTAAATACATACTTAAAAACTTTGGACATGTAGATAAATACTTAATCATAATCTGGTGAGTAGTGTGTTTTTCTTGTGGTAAATCACTTTCTCTACCAATAAAAATACATTCATTTCTTAATCTTGGTCACCTATTATGAAAATCATTACAAGTAGTACCTCAAAATTAATATTGTCATGTAAAGGGTTTTAAAACAAATTTCTGTTTGAAAATCATTATACCAAAAATGGATTGTATCACATTGAGAGCCTTGTACAAAGAAACTGTATTGAAAGTGTAATTGTAAATAAATCTACATTTATATTTTGCACTGGTTTTCTGTTTTAAGAAGAATGTATTTGTATCATGGTAAAATATAGACTTTTTGTAAAATGTTGTTCCACAGAGAAGGTTACAGTTTTACAGTACCTGAAAATATCATGGAAACGAGAAATCTTAAAACTGCTTTTACTCGCATGTGTAGCAGAAAATAACAAAAAACGTCTATGCTTATTTTTTATTATAGCCAAGAAAATTTCTATCGTACCCAAATTTCACTCAAATTATCAAACAGAATGCCAAGTGCACTCATGTGCAAGCACACATGCATACACACACATGCAAATACACACATAAAAAAAGTACACACAATCAAAAATACACATATACACACAAAACACAGACAGATACGCACAAAAACACTATCACACCATAAGGAAAATGTGCTCACATGTGTTTAGGTCCAGCATTAATGCGTAGGTCATGCTTCACCAGCCTGATGATCATTTTCAGGTCATTGGAAGTACAACTGCAAAATATATAAGAAACATTAAAAACTAATACTTGAAAATCAGTCTAATAGAGTAAATACTTTCAGCAGTAATGTTTTTACCTTGGTAACATTTTTTGGAAGTGTTCAACTTGGTCATCCTCTTTAGTGAGTTTGGCCAGTTCTTCCAGGAACTCGTCAACCTAAAATAAAGTCAACAGCAAAGGAAAAATATTTATAATTTAGGAATCACTTAAATTTATTGCGAAGTACCTTACACAATTTTCCAAATAAATGTCAATTATCTGAATCTTGCAGACACCCAAAAACTACTCCAGTTACAACTATGAATGTATTTGTGTTAAAAAAAAACTTACTAATTCATTAAACCAATGCCTGATAATATGTACTGTAGTCCAGAAGTTAAATTTAGTTAGTGAAAAACAATATTTGTTCACAAGGCAACAAAAATCCACAAAGCCACCAGCTTGATTTCAAGGGAATGCAGTGAAAATGATCAACTATTTCATGCAACACATTTTGCACTACAAAATATTTGTTTACCCTTAAAATACTTATAGAACAATTATTAAAGTCATCAATATCAATGAGTAATTGAAGGTAAGGTATGCTGTGAAGGCTATACTAAAACCAAAGAGCTAAGTATTTCGATTTTTATTTTTTTATTAATATGTATCCAAAATATTACAAAAAATAAGCACAAGGTTGTAAATTTCATTTAGTTTTTCTTATTATTTCAACCATATAATACAAAACCTTTTTTTATTTCACAAAAAAGCACTGCAAAAACCAGTGAAAATTTTCTGCACTTGGATGGAACCATGAGGGAAAATTTATTTAATTTCACATTCAACTAACAAACAGAAAACTCATGTACTAATACATAACTACATTGGAGAGATACAGTATTTAAAACAATCATCTGCTGAAATCATTACCTACGATCACTCAAAGCAACCTCATATTTGTAACTACATCAACCTAGTGTGATCTATAACTCTCGGGTCTACAAATAGACTTCACTGTACCACCAATTACCTGTAATATGACTGAACCAGTAGCTACAGTTCTTTACTGTTACATAAAGTCACAAACACTACGTATGTATAAACAAAAAAAGGGACGACAAGGGAACGACAAAGCGGCAGGGCTAAAGGTTAGGCTGCCAAAACATATAGACTAACTCCCATTGCTTCACTTTTTAGACAGACACATATGCAATGCCATGATGCTTTTAAGCATGTACCAAACTGAATTATACGTAGAGGAACATATAACACACTTAAGGACAACACACATTTTGCACGGTCACGCTTCATCGGCCGGTGAGCGATAGTACACCGCAGTATGGCTGACTTGATGAAGGTTGTAACCAGTACACCTAGCGGCCAGAGGGCGAACTAGAGTGGCGGGAAGTTTGAAAGTGAAAAGTAGATTATCTGATGTTTAGGCCTGGATGTTGTCTGGATTTGGTGATATATTGGTGGGTCAGTTCCCAGCGTCTCAGTTCTGCATTATTATTGCTATTAGAGGGGGGTAGTGCCCTCACCACTCTGGTGTTGAAACAGGAGTTGAAGGTGAGTTTGTGGGAAGCTGCATGGGCAGCCACTGGTTTGTCCTGAATGTTTGAACTGGAACCGGCTATGGCTTGTTTGGAACTGAGACGCTGGGAACTGTGTGGAGACATCCTATGTCTGAACATTCTAATCCACCATCCAACTACAATAAGTTCCAATTTATCACATTCTTTTTAATATAAAATCTTATAAATCTCACTTAAATGACTCTGTTTTGGAATAAAAATTTAATAAAATTGATGAATTACTTAATATGGGGGCTTTCTTTGGACTACACAGTACAACCAGAGAACTTTTTCTAATATCATGAATCAAATGTCTCAAACTTACGTCATAGAGGGTGAGATTGCTCTTCTTTACTGGCTGACAATGATTACTCTTTTCAAAAAATTTGCTCAAAGTCTCAGCTACATCTCCCTGTTCTAAGTCCTCCAACATTTCATCCTGGTCCGTGTGAAACAACTAAAACAATAATTGCCTACAATAAATTACATACCTTTGCACAAAATGTTTTAGCATATTTCACACACCTGAAACAACACTACCACAATTAAGAATAACTAACTTTAAGTATTATTATCACACTTCAAAATTAATATTTCTTGTGTGGTTCCATTTTTGTATTTATGTCAGTCGTTTTAAATACACTACTACATAATCAAAATACTTCCCGTTAAATACCACCTTTTATATGCAAGTGTCAGGGACCTCTGACACCAAGGGCATCTGTATGGTTTTCAAACTCCCAGTGGCTATTTGCTGCCGGATGATGACAGGAATATTTGTCTTAATCTCATCCACACTGACCGCCCTTCATAAATACCCCTCCCCTTCTAAAATACTTGATTACACGCACCAAAATAACTGCCATAAGTAACAACTACTCTCCCCATGTCAAGGCGGTAAAATACATCAGCAGGCTATCGAAACTAGGTCATCCACAGATATGACCATCTCTGTCTAGGAGTTTCTCAGAAACACTGGTGATGCCAACTCCAACATATAAACTTCTGGGAATGTTACAAATCTTGGCAAATCACAAAATGGAGGAAGTGGTGACAGGAAAAACAAAATCAAAGGACAACATAAAAGGATGAAACTGGTAGTATACAGAACTTAATGAGATGTGTGTCTGTCACAACTACAGATATTGTTTTCACAAAACCTGTAGCTAATCAACTTGTTGACACCATGGTAAATAAAGATGAAAGAAAGGTCTCATACAGACAGGAATTGAGGAGAGGATTGGCCATGATCAGTAGTGAAGAATCATCCCAGCATTCACATCCGCCTGGAGTGATTGTGGAAAACCCCAGAAATAACCCTCCTATAGCGAGTCTAGTGTTTTACCACTGTACCACCTTGCTCAATGAAAAGCATACGGGTTGTAAGCATTAATGTATACACTACCTCATACATCATTATTTACAGCTAAACTTCTAAAAACAACAGTAATTTGTTTCAAAACAAACATGAGTACACATTACCTCGAATTTTCCCCTCCCCTTGTTATGAAGTGTTGTATGTAAAGCTCTATGGAGTTTCTTGAATAAAGCAAGTTGCCAAGAGGGCTACCAACAGCATGGTGCGTGTTTTCGTCTCCATCATCAATACAGCCACTTCCTATACACCACATCAGCCAGACATATTTTCAATACCTACAGAAGTGGTTAAAGGAATAAGGCACACTTTACCCGACTAAACAGTTTGACGAGCTGCTTGCTTTGAAGGTTGTACACTCGCTTCACGTGACCAGGCAGCAAGAGGCGACACCACAGGAGCAGGTCACCTTTGAAACTTTCTGCGGACAGCAAGAACAACGTTTGTACAGGGCTGCCACAAAGCGTCCCACATTCAAGTGTAACAGTTTTAACATTGACAAAATATAGGCAAGTATGTTTTAAAGTTTCAATCACAGCAAAGTCACTAGAGCTGAACCCACGGGCTCACAGAAATATGAACAAGAACAGATATATCCATGGCCTGTCTCAACTATTTCAAGATTTGTCTGCGGCAATTATGGAAGACTATTGAAAACTAAGATCAGATTTGACAGGATGGGATTTCAACCATAATTCTTTTGAATGTGATTCCAGTTTTCTACCACTGTCTAAAATTCGGCTAGTATAAACAAATTATGATAATATTTATGGTAAGATGAAATGAGACAGGTAAAGCAATAAAATGTGAACCTGAGAAAGACGAAAACAGTAAGAAATACTTACAAATAAGGAAATAATTCCAGCCACGTCTATAAAATCAATCAGTTCAAACTAGATACCTGCATCCATAGCCAATGCACCAAATATCACATAAAGAAGAGTTTCTGAATTTCATTGATTAAATGCATGTTGTACAGATGCTTCAAAACTTTAATCTTGAAGCATTCAAAACATAGTAAAGCTGGCAAAGACTGCAGTGTAAATAAACAGATTATGAAGAAACATAGTGCAGGGAAATAAAACAGTAGTATTAGATTATTTAAAAAACCTTACATAATTAGTCATTAATTTCATGATGACACATATTTGACCATGTTGATAAATCTAATGACAAACCAAAACATTAAAAACAATGACACACAGGTAAGAATTAGCCAGTATAGTAAATAATGCCTGTGGTAATGGTTATATTTTAATATAATGTAATTTAAAAAAAATGTATAATATTGCTTCACAAAAAAAATTAATAATTTTGTTGAATACTAACCTTTTCTAAATAGCTCACATAAGATATAGTCTGTACAATATAAGTTTGCCTGATTTTGACATTTACTCTTCTGAGAAAATTGTATGGCAACTCCATTGTGTTGACCTCTAAGCCGTCTTTACTTCCTGGAAAAAACAGGTTCTCTGTAGTCATGTTTGAAATGCTATTCTCAGAAGAGAAATGCCAAAATTAGGTAAATTTAAACTGTACAGACTAAAAGTCAAGCATCCTCAGTTGATATTAAACTAATACAAAAACATTATCATTAGTACCACGTGCCCATAATAAGAACTTGTAATTTTCAAAATACAAACATTCGATGAAGCCAATGTTTGTTCCATTACAAAGTGTTAATAAAAATTAGAAATTACTGAGGCACATGTCATTGGTGTGGATGTAATACAGTATAGGACCAGACTTAATTGTACATAATATTTAAATAGTACTTTAAGAAATAATGCTTCCTGCTGCTACCAGCAATGAAACAACAGTACAAAATACATTTTTTAAAACTTAATTCCAATAATTGATAAATTCTCTTTATAGACTGCATTTTAAATTAAGCTGTAATGAGGAAAGACTACTACAAAATACAAGCCATCAACACTTGTGAGAAATATAAAGAAAACATACACCAGTACATATCACAAGAATCTGTCATGCTTTGTTATATAATTACAAAACATGTTTATTTTGTAAGAGAAAACAAATTATATTGCTTTCTGATAGGAAGAGACAGCAATAAAATTTTGGCAGCAATAATTTTGACACAGTAATTGGCTGGGTTCTTGAAAAACCACTAAATTATGTTTCAAAACAGTTCATAAAATAACAATTCCTGGAAACAAAGCAAGACCATTGCCAAATATTGTAGGAGGAAAATATGGAAAAGTATAGTCATTAATAGCTGTTGAAGAGCAAGACGTATTACTGGTGGCACGAAGTGATAACACTCACAGAAGTCAACATTGTGATAGAGATAAAGAGAACTAGATACTGGCTTTCTCCTCGAATATGAACATGTATTTGTGACTCATAACCAAAAACAACACCTACGTATGCTTATTCATACCTATTCTAATTAAAATAATGCATTAAGCACATGCACCATAGTTAGTTTAATTGTGTTAATTAACACTAAAAGAAAATATTACCAGAGGAAGAGTCAGAACCAAGTCAAAGTTCATGAATATTAAAAAGAACTAAAATTTCGGCAGTTGTTAAAGACTACTATAAGAGGCTTGTATTCCTCAAACTCCCTAACACTACACTTTTTTCCTGCTTTTTTTTCCATTTTGCCCATTAAACCAATCCATTTCCAGAATTTTACCAGCTGACTTGTGTACTCATATCCAAGAAACATACAGATGTAAAATTTTTGTATTGTGCTCTCACAGTCCAGTGAATGTAATAGTATACAAATATTTTGATATTATTGGTAACATCAAAATAGTGCTAGAATTAAATTTAAATGTTTATTTTGATAAGGATAATAGGTAGGTGAACTTGGACCATGAGAACAGTGCAGAATTGAAGATTTCATTTTTAAAAACATGAAACATGCAATAAGGTTTTAAACCAAATAAAACTGTGTGTCGTCCCTCTATGACTACTTATACAGACACAGACTGGTGATCACCAGATGGATTGAATAGGGCATGGAGGTGAGCAACTGCATTTCAGGTACACTGCTCATCAATTATATTTCTACAACATCATAAATAAGAAAAAAATTAATATGGTGATATTGCTAAGGTTTGGCAACAAACAATCTATACACTTATATTGTACAAAATTTGGTATCAACTTGAAGATAATCTATTCAAGCAATAAATCACTGCATCATATAATTTTAATATAATGTAATATTAGTAAAAATTCTGTTTTTTTAGCATGATGATCATAAAAAATTAACTCAAGATTAGAAATGACATAATTTTAAAAAATTGAATTTGTCATGAAGTATTTACATACTAACAATTTCAATAAGGATTTTGTGGTATAAAAAATCTTGTGAAAATTGGAACAACTAAATTTAAAAAAAATTTTTTACTTCTAACCATGATAGGTATAGGCCTAGTCTGTCTCATATGTAGGTATTCCGTATTTTGACACTTCACTTCTGAGAAGTGTGTCTGTGCACAGGCTTGCAGAGACCGTGTTTTTCCAGGAAGCCAGGTAGATTTTAAGCTCCAAGCAATGGAACTGTCGGACACAATTCTCAGAAGATAAATGTCAAAATATGGAAGAGTTACATGAGACAGACTGTATCACACTTCATCAGACGTTCCTTCACTTGGCCCTTGCATACTGCTGTCTTCTCAGCGGCACAGTTTAGAACCCCGGCAATTTATTTCAAATTCAGTTTTATTATAAATACAAAAAAAAAATTCAATGTGGTTTTTAACACATGTCTAGATTTAGCCCGGGACATTGTTCTTCAATGTGAATTATTTCATTTTAGTAAGTCAATTGGTCCCTTTTATGCATAAAACAGTTTTACGCACATTTGGACTCTTGACACGCTGTTAGGGTGTACAGAAATTATGAGAGCTAAATACATTTCATTGTAGTAAAAAATAGTCACAGTGTATGTCTACAAATCAAACCATAACTCATACAAATATAAAGACTATAAAACCATCAAAATTTTCAGTGAATGCCCTTCTGAAGACCTTGGTGTAAAGTGATAATTGAAATTTCTTTACTTGTCTAATTCAACCGCAGAAAAAGTGAAGTCAGTTTATTATAACCAATTATTCCACATTATTATTAACTTCATCTGAATTTATGGACGTCAGAAATTAATAAACTGATTCAGGAGCTATAATAGAGGGTGTATGGTCAGTCAACAACACAAACAAATAAATTCACGCAACGCAAAAACCTGGGGTACTGGTCTATAAAAGACATACCAAGGTAGATTTGATAGTCCCAACTAAATAAATTAAATGATCTTAAACTGTAGCATTATATTTAATGTGCATGTATGATTACATAACTGCATTGAGTATGAATGTGTATTGTTTTGTGTGTCTAACAAGCATGGGTATATTTGGCATATTATTATCACCTTAGAGACGACTTTTTTTTTAAGTGAAGGCCAAGAAATTTAATTACTAGACTACATATTCTGACTGGAGTGAATCACAGAATGAAAAAAATTTTATTAACATCTCCAAACTTAATTAAGCCTGGAAATTCTAGATGAATAACTTTTCAACCTCCGTTATAAGCTTTTCAATGTGGCTGTAAAAATAAAACCATACATGCAGAACAACGCGATCCATAATGCAAGTGGTATTTGAGTGTAATTATATTGTTGTGAGCTTAACCTAAATTGTTGAGTCAAGTCTTATTAATATTTAAATTATATAATGCTAAGTTATTTACATAAAGTAATTTACGATTAAACATATTTATACAACAACTAAATTTTTCCTCTATGCCCAACTTAGCTATGTAAAAAAAACCTTTACACAAATCCAACAGTTACTCGAATAATCAGACAAACAATTAAAAATGAATTAATCAGCCTCGGAAGACGGTTAAACCATCTAGACTAACTATAAACTCTCTAGCGTATAATAAAATAAGATGTATGTAAGTATTAGTACGAACTAACTACAAACATTTTCCAAGTTAATATTTTTTAATTTACTGTTCTAGTAATAAACACAGAAACAAGGTTGTAATCCTAATCCATTATGAGAGAAATCATCCTTTTCTCTGAAGGTATGTTAGTCGCTAAGCAATTCATACAAACTAATAATCTAATCACAAAATAGGGTCATGAGCGGATAAAATTACATAGGCAAAGAACAATATTATTAAATGCTAGATATTGCTCGCGACTTCGTTCGTGTGGTTTTCAGTTTCATGTCTCTTTAAGTCGTGAAGTTCAGTCAAAGTACAACAAATTATCTTAAGTAGGACTAATTCATAAACAATGCAGTTCTGTTTCCAATATCTTTTCAACAATGAAATTGTTCCAAAACATAAAATAATCGAAAAAATAAATAAATAATGCAAGTTTTTAATAAAAACATTTTCGGCGTTTCAAATTGCATTCAAATAACAATTCATATTTAAAGTGATAAAAATTACAGTCATCTATGTTTCAATTTTCTACAAAAAAATCTAAAACAATTTTTTTTTTTTAAGTTCAAACTCCTTCGTTTTAATACAATATAATTTTCAATGATGTGGATTACAATACTGGCAACCCCCCCATTGAAAATTAAAATCTACACAGAGTCTTGCCTGAGTAGAATTTCCAAGGAAGAAAGAAACAAATTCATTGCCCAGACCCTAAAATGACAAACGTGTTCCATAGGCTAATTTATGATGTTACACATTTTCACTATGAGAAGCACACATTCAGTAGAACCAAATACTGGTTATGCCCACCACTTGTGTGCATGATATCATTAGCTATTTTTACTACAATGTCAATTATTGTATTTTAGAAAGCTTCCTCTTTTTATTGAGGGCACAGTCACTCCAACGTAGTGTTTTATGTTGTGTCCGGACATTAATGACAAATGTGGTACGCTTTTTATTATTATTATTTTTTTTTATAGCCATTCGGCATTCCTAATAATAATCGGGGCACAATCAGCGGGCTGAGGGCCATGAGGTTGTGGGCATTTAAAGTTTCGAGATACTGCAATATTCGTGATGCAACCAGCAATCTCGTTCCTTCTGAGTATGAAGCAGTGCGGGAATGTAGGGACAGGAGAAATTGGAGATTCCCGAGAAAACCCGCCAATCAACAGCACCGTCCGGCACGATTCCCACGTGTGAACGTCTTGGTCGAACAGTCGACGGGGGAAAAAAACTCCACCACTTTCCTTTTCAAAATTGAAAAGTTCAATACGGATACTGCAGCCATAAACAATTCAAGTGAGACATTAAACTTCCGGGATAAAATTTATACTGGGGAGAAAAGTGTTTGGAGTTTGTCAACCGATCTAAAGCTAAATGTGCACAAGTGTAAAGGATTGCGGTAGAACAGACACCATTCAGAAAAGTTGCATAGTTTTTTCCCACGGACCGTGAGTTACCTGGGTGCTAGATTAGAAGAGGAAGTTATCCATTGCTTGGTCTCCGAGAAGTCCAGACACTACGCCGTTTGGCCGTTTGCAATGATGGTATGCCAAGAATCAAGTGTCAACTGTTCGTGAACTACCTGATCTGTGCCGCAACTATCAGAGAAGTTACACCTACAATGCTGCACAACTCATGGATTGAGACGTCTGTCACGCCACGAATAGTTCGCATACTGATATACGCACTAGGCGCGTAAATCTTTTATAGTTCCTCCAACTGTCAAGTCGCTATTAAATACGTTCATTACTTCTAAAGTTAAAAATCATTTTTTTTTGTAGCCTGAAAATCGTTAAATAATTAAGTAGCCTACCTTTAAATTTCAGATATCTCTGGGTTTTCTGTCTTGCAACCATAATATTTAAATCAAATATTAACGTGAAAAGTTGCACTCCGTGAGCAAACAGCATGGTTAACGACAACTAAAATGCCGCGACTGTGCTCATCAAAACACTGCTAAATGTGAAATTAAGAGCAGAAATAATAAAATAATTAAATTACTAAATAATATTTTTCAAATAATTAAATTTGACACGTTTTTTAAATTTTAAAAAAGTACAAAATAATTTTTCGTACGAAAATACTTGTCAGATTAAAACGAATTAAGGAGGGCGCATACAATGATACGAATTGATGCATTAAGATCACCTAAATCTGTTATTGTACCGAAAGTGATATGAACTGTTGTGTGAGTTTTCTCAACAACAGCTACTCTCTACGCTCCTTACTATCATATACTGCATGCGCTTCACGTTAATCGTTTTAATATTGCAATTATTTGCATAGCAGGATTTAATTTATTAGTCAGTTTCAAAACCGGGTTTCTAAAATATGTTTATGTAATATTATTTACTGCATTTTATTCTTGTGTGTTTATGACATTTTGCAATCGTGTGTTTTTCAAATGAAGTAAGCTACACACACATTTTTTTTTTTTTTTTCATTTCTTCCTGTATTCTTTTCTGAGCCATGTTTCAAATTTCAAGTGTCTAGCTCACCAGAAAGTCAGTTCAAGGCGGTATATTTGTAAAAATATATAGTTTATATTTTTCATGTAAATAATTAGTTTTACTATTTTTTCTCTTATACTGCATTGTCATCCAATTCTGAGCTATGTAGAAAGTTTCAGGTTTCTAGTTCATCGAGAAGTTAGTACACATTTGACTGCAAAATTTATACCGAACAGACAAACGGTTAATTGTTGCCGAACATCTCACTGTTACCGAACTGATAAGAAGGTGAGTTTATAAAAACGTGTTAAAAACATTAAACAATGCATTCGCATTTTAGACAAAAAACTATTTGTTTAAATATGAACTAACGTAAGTTTCATATCATTAACCAGGGTTTCTTGGACAACAGGAAAATTTGCGACATTTTTTAAATTTATATTTCATACATGGCATCCATAAAAGTAAGAAGAAATACAAGGAGCCGTTATAGAAAACGCCAGACTTAAAAAGTCATTCTGATTTATTCGTTCAGAGCTGTCACATACAAAATAAAAATTCCTGAAAAAATGTGCCAGGTTACCTTGGTGTCCTATGTAACACAGTTGGCGGCAAATGACGGTTTCTACATTTTTAAAAATATTTCTTTAAGCATATGACGCATTACTTTCAACCACACTAGGTCGAATTTACCCCGAATAAAAATTATTTCCCGTGTGTCAAAAACAGCATATATGTAGTTTTCTTGTATCTTTAAGAGGGTGCGGAAGACAATTCAACGCTAACAGCATTAATATATAACTGTAAGTTTCTTGAAGCCAATTTGCGAAAATTAAACAACAGAAATCCTAGACAATAGTTTTAGCCAACCTTTTAAACAAAATTGTTTCCAGTGTTGCGAACTTCTTAGGCACAATCTCCGACGCCGGAACCTCGCGCATTTAACTGCGGCGCAAGAGATCACGCGTAATGAATTAGTCATTCTGGATAAGTATTTACTCATAAAGTTGGCAAATACCATTATCTAGGATTGTCATTGAGTATTATATCCATATTGGCTTCGAAAAAAAAACGTATAGAAATCAATTGATGTTTTCAGCGTTCATTTATATACCACGCACTATTAATATGTTTATGTAATTATATCACGCACACGAATTGATTTCATATACGGCCTAATTAACGGAACCGAAAGTGTTCTTTGCAATGATAACCATTTCTGAACATTGATTTAAAAAACCTTTACCACTGCCTGGCATAAACTTGCGTCCATATCCAGCGTGGTTTTTGTAACGTGTACATTTGAAACGAAAAGTGAATCATGACAACTGCACTGTGTATTGTAAAGGAGATGGTTGGAACGTACACACATGTGCAATTAAGCTATACGCACGTACAGATACAATGCGCGCAGGTACATACAACACGCACGCTCGTACAAACACTGTGCACCTACAAATTCTATGTACTCACGTAAAACTACTACATACTCATTTGCACACGTACAATTGCTATTGTGTACGCACATAGAAAATACTATACACGCGAGTACGAACAGTATCTACGCAAACATGTACGCACGTACAAATACTATGAAACACGTACAAATACCCTTCATGAACATGCGTGCGTATGGTCAGTGCCGGTTGCGGATACGCAGGCGTTTTAAGACGTAAACATTAGTTTTTTTTTTATTTGCAACATAAACCGCAAAATACAACTGCCATTCATAGCCTGACGGCTGCGAACGCGACCAATAGCGGCACGTTAACAGACCAACCAATCGCAGCAGTGTTGATAACTCTACCCCTCTCCTTTTCCCCTTCCAGCGAAAATTCCTCCCCTCCATTCCATTCCAATCAAGCGACGGAAAGTTACCACGATCCCGCTATCAGAAGTACGGTACGAAAAGGAAGGGGGAGGGGGGAGTAGACGGTTACGAAACTAACGAACACGTACCGAGGGGAGAGAGAGAGAGAGGGAGGGAGGAGGAGAAGAGAAATACGAGAATGATTTCCGAACGATCCAGATCAAGTCGATGTACCACACGTGACAGAGATTTGTCTAACGTATTTCTGCTGCCAGAGTGCAAATACGCGGTATTGATAGACATGCTCATACAGCCTACGTCAACAAACTGTTACGTTACATAATGCTCAAGTATAACAACAAATTACATTACTAGAATGGAAAACCCAATGATGAAACTTAACGTACTGTTAAGCACGCCGAAGCTATCTAGACGACTAGTACGTGTGTATGTACGTATGCATGCATGCATGTACGTATGCGTGCATGTATAGACGTACACTCACATATTTCACACAAACATGCGTATAAAAAACATACTGCGACAAATTTTGACTGGTTGCTCCAGAGTTTGAAATAAAACGTTTGCGATGAGGCAACCCACGGTCTAGGTCATACAGCATGACTGTAGAGACATGCAAAATTCGCGTTATTTTCTGACAGCTCACTAGACTCCAAGTGACTATAGGCTCGTTAGACATCTCCTGCTGGCCGATATTGTCCTGACTTGGCGCGGAGAATGCCTGTACGGTAGAGAGGCCAATCTCTGTATAGACGTAACACACGTCAATGACAATACATAAAAATTCGTGGCCAATAGAATCGCAGATTATGCTCTGTTATATATAGAAAAGTGAAGTTTAGTCTGCCACCAAATGATAACGCGAATTTTGCATGTCCCTAAGCATGAGTGCTTATAGTTAACGAATGAAAATATAAATGTCTGCCATTATTCGGAAAATGCTTGCAGAGCGGAAACAAAGCGAAGAACGGCAGACAGGGGTGGGCCACGCTCGGTAGTATTACATTGATTTTGAAAATATTATTTTTAAAGCAAGATAATTTTCGTATAGAAGAATCCCTACATTATTTTGTCACAAATATATCACAATTTGTATGTAATTATTTTGGTAACAATAAACCACATAGTTTTTTAGATTTTTGCACCCAAAGATTTACCAAATTTTTAATGAAAATAAGCCGAAATTAAGGGGCATGGAAAGTTAAGGTGTCGAGCGAAAGACTGGAATATCAATCGTCGATAAAATCACACTACTGATCATAATTCGATGGAATTTTTTTGCCGAGTAGATATTCTATTAGCGGATGTTTATTTACATAGCACTGGGCGGTAGTATGTTTTGCTTTCGAGTAAGAAATGAAAAACGGTATTTAGAAAAATAAGTACGATAACATCCAGGACTGTATAATAACAGAATTTCCAAAATAATTACGTTTAGATTTTAAAATAAATTTATTCTGTAAAAAAAAAAGCCTCTGCGAGAGTGGTTTACGGATGTCAAAATTATTTTTAAATAATCAAAACCCAAAAATTTGTCTATGACGTTTATTTCGCCATTCACAAACAAACATACGGTCGACTGTACGAAAAACTTTTTCTTTGTGCGCATGCTAAATTTGTCGTTCAAGTAACTAGTTCCAAAAGTGCCGTGTGATCGCGGCACTAGTCTCTGATGTCATGTCATGTAGAGGGACACGTGATGTTGTGACATTCAACGCGCACTCCATACACAGTTTCTTGGGACCAACTGCAATTACAAAAGCCCTATACACTTGTGCTGAAAGTTGTAGTTTACAACGCCTGATAACAATACAACACAGCACAGAGCAATGAAATTACAGAGGCGTACTCAGTATTGTATCTAGCGGTCGTATATTCTTTGGAAATTCTAACATTGTGGGAAAGTCTAGAGCACGGTCGTAGAAGAACAGGCCTGGACACTCGCCTATCTACCAATGTATTTTACTTGACCCCCTTGTTGTTTGATTGTAGTTCGTCAAGTTACCGAGAATGTTGTACTTTTTGGCGCTGTGATCCGGGCGGTCGGACCCAAAACTCCGCCCACTTTTTTCCATTGTTAAATTTATAAAGTAAATAAAGATTGCTGGAGCATTTTCTTAAATTTGTGAGCAAAGGAAGTATTTCACAAATTCATAAAAAATATGTTTTGATAAATTGTTTATCTTAGTGGAACGGAAGTGGGCGGAGTTTGAGTCCGATCGCCCTAACTGCAGGGCCAATAAAACTCAATATTCTCGGTAACTTGGTGAACTACAGCCAAACAACAAAGGGGTCAAGTTTCCAGGCGAGTGTCCAGACCTGTTCTTCTACGACTGTGGTCTAGAGACAACTTAATTACATACTGCACAAGTTTACTATCATTTTTCAAACCAAACAATTATATGTAGTAATTGTTGGTGTGTTTTAGATTTTATTTGATTATCTTCTTGTGTAGCGCTAGAAAAATAAACCACTAACATCTTACTAAATATATTACATACAGTACTATAGGTGATTCGGAAAAAGTGAACACTCAAAAAAGCCCTGATTAATTTCTATTTCCTGCCAGTTTATATCTTTCCGCCGATGTAAACACAAATAATGCCACTTGCTTTTATTTACATAGGGTCGTGCAATGTTTACAACTACAATAAACTGCTCCGATAAATTTTAGCTACAATATCTACTCATTAAATGCACGGGGGCTGAATGTAAGATATAAAAAAAGTAATCTTAGTTATAAATACCTGCGAGTTAATGTCTGGTTTCTGTCCATCGACTAATCTAAACAACACGCGCTATTGCCGTTACGCATCTCGTAAATGAGGGCATATTTTATTTGAATTTGTA